>MDKI01091749.1:0-17522 GCA_005239505.1 Nicotiana paniculata | reverse complement strand
CTCACATGCTCTGTATTTGTCCCTCAAATACCATTACCCCTGTTTGTGATTGTTGGACTATCCATGGTCCTTTGTATGATGTTGAACTTCTATTCCAATCAAATTTCCCTCTTCAAAACTGTTTTTCTTACTTACCCTTTCTCAAAACTGTTTTCTTACTTACCCTTTCTCAAAACTGTTTTCTTACTTAAACCCTTTTAAAAAAATAAAAAGCACTCTCACATATACTCTTAGAAATCTAGGTTATGCCCTTTCTGTGTGAGCATTGCCTTAGGACCCTTGAGCTCCCTCTGAACTTTGACACACAGAGGCTGGCCATTCCACACTGCACTTACTCTATTTTGGCTATGAAATCTGGGTGTGAGCACTTCCCGGGAGCCCTTGAGGTCCTTAGGGAACTCTGACACACCCGGATTATGAGAAGGTTGTGAAATAATACCTGACATTGAGGACTTGGAGACTTGAGCCTATTATGTAGGCTCCCTATAGTTAACTTCTTATTTTCCTTCTACTTCAGTTGTGTAATTCGTATTCAATGGCCTGTAATAATTATTTGTAAACAACTCTAGGGTCGGATAGTGAAAATGGATGGGTGATATGCATGATTAAGGGTAGAAACCATGCCTCTAGGTTTATTTTCTCTATGCGCAATAGCAGCCATGTTTAGGTACACCATGCCATGCATTAGATATCATGCCATTTAGGATTTATGTGTATTCGACATCTCCACACTCAGAAATCCTGCCTATAGGATAAATAATTACAATGAAATAAGTTGCTATTACGTGAGCCCATGTTATGAAATTTCACTAGAAATACTGTCTTAGGATAAATAAGTTGTAATCACGTCTCATCATGCTATACACGTAGAGATCATGTTTTAGGTAAACAACGTTTAAAATCTGTCACCTATGCTATTCCTGAAACTGTGCATAATGCTATGATTCTATGTGCATTTAGAAATCCTGTTTAAGTTATGATGCATCATACTGCATTTGATATCATGCTATATAATCGTATCTATTTAACTGCATTTAGTCTAAACACATAACAGTCCCCTGTTCTCAGCAACTGGTAATTAGTCTTTGTACATCTTCACACCTAGAATCACATGTTATTAGCTAAAACAACTTAGAGTCATTAACAAATCTGAATAAATGTTGCATGTTACCCAGCACTTAGGCAAGCCTTAGGTAATTAACTTAAAAAAGATAAAATCAGAACTATCTTTGTGATCATGTTTAACTGTCAGCAAGCTTAAAACCAGTAGGCAAGCCCGATTAAGACTTCCTCTCTGAGTTATGCAATAATCTGTCTTGTATTATCACCTAGATACCATGCTTTAGGATTCTGAATTAATATGGACCTTAATTATGTATGAGATATGCTGCTCATGTGTACTGTGTGTGGAGGAATGTTTGAGCCTTTATATGTTTTCTATGCTTTCCTTTATCTGCCGTCCTACTTGTTTTGTTATCTGTCGCCTTAGAATTTTACCTTTAAAACCTGAGGGTCTGCCTAGCACCTCCTTTAGGATAAAAGTCCTAATTTCCTCTGGGACTGATAGGAAGGGACGGGTAACAACATGCAATAGAGGTCGAGACCAATACTCGTTTTAATAACCTTACAGGGTGGGAAGGGTAGAATATGGATATGATGACCGGTGCGCTAATACCACGTGTAGCCCCTCTTCGAGGAGTGATTACCGGGTATTGCATTAATGTGATCCATATTATTATAAACCTAGGATACCTTTATATGGTAGCTCGTAATTCCTTTTCAAAAGCCAATCTTCTTTACTGTTTCTTTAAAACATCTGCATGCTCAAGACTTAAATCCCCTCTTATTTGAGCCTTTATTTTTTATTTGCTAGTTGTACAAATTCACGAAACCATTTGGCCGGGAACCACACTTGTGGATCCTGAGGGGTGCCTAACACCTTCCCCTTAGGATAATTTCAAGCCCTTACCCAAATCTCTGGTTAGCAACGTAGTTGTAATTGAACCCCTTAGGTGCCCTTACGCACCGTTAAATTTTTTAGGTGGCAACTCTTCAAAATATGCAAATCCCTTTCCCAAAAGCAAAGAGTTGTCCCAACCAATTTCATAAACCCGATTCCGCGAGGAAAAAAAAGGGGGCGCGACAATATGTGCTCTAAGAACTACATTATTTTTTAATCTCATCAGTCTTCCGATCTTTGCTCCAGTTTGCTTCAATATGCCTTGCACAATATCTGTGATATGATTGTGGACATACATTCCTTACAACATCTAATAGACCCCGCACATGAAGAAACATTACATTAATAAACTAAATAACATAATCTCGAAGAAAAAATATCTGAGCATATGGTAACATACCTTATGCATATCTGACATGAATGTATACCTTCACCATCTTTCAAGTCCAAAGAAGCCTTCAAGTTCTCCATGAACCACTATCATATTCTTTTTGTTTCCTTATCCACTACAACCCAAACTAGTGGATACACATGGTTGCAAGAATCTTGAGCAACAACAACTAACAACATCCCTTTGCATTTGCCTTTTAAAAGGTTCCTTCTAGACCTATAAAAGGTCTCAAACTTGCTTTGAATCCACTCTTGAGTGCCTGGAACAAACATACATCCTTAAAAATCTTCTCTTACCTTCCTCCATTGTATCTTTGGATATCTGTATCACCACATCAGTACCGAGGTTGGTTTCTCTCGACTGTTGAGCATATGCCTCCAACTTAATTGCCCTCCAATTTCTCTAAAACTATTCTCTTCAGCCTTTTTAACTTTGAATCACTCACATTCAAACTAAATCTATCCTCTAAATCAACCTTCATCTCTTTAACCTTAAACTTAGGATTGAATCTTTTTCTTAAAATAATATGCTAAAGCAGCAAGAGTAGCTATTTTGTTCTCAAAAACTTCACCACATTCATGTTCATCCCTCAAAGTTTTTATCTTTACCCCTTGATCTCTGGCATCCTTAGAAATAAGACATTTAAAGGGACACCCAATCTGACACTTGTATCTAAGTCTTCTCCTATCACTCTTATCTAACTGACCAATAACCTTTTTAGCTTCAGTAAGATATTTGAAAGTCATACTTTTTTCCAATATTTTATACCTATCAAGTTGGTCAGTTACCTCACACTTCTTCTGCCTCTCAAATAAACCTAGGGCATCACTATCAACACTTTCAATATCTGTATCATCTTCACTACTATCACAGTCAGAAACTTTAGCAACAAGTACATTATATGTTGGTGTAAACTGGGTAAATACAAGAACATTTAGAGTATCATCAAAAAGGTCAACACCAAATAATTGTACATAAGTGAATCCATCATTAATTAGGGCTTGAAGCTTCCTAATCACTTCATCCCCATCCAACAAAAATACCTCCCAGATGGGTCAATAAATATTAACTGTTGTACCTCAACAAGTCCTATTACTTTAGTATATTCTTTACACAAATCAATATAAGAGAGACAATATACATCATAACCACTCAACATGTGCACATCTTTTATTGTATACAACAATGTAGGTTCCAATACACACTCACCCCCATAATTAAAATACAAATTCACTTTATCCGCTATTCTTCGGATAAAATCACATGCAACAACAATAAAAAAGGCAAAATGGGACCACATCAGCAGTATTCAAGGCTTAAACAATAAGAATATAAAGATATGAAACCCCACCATCAATTAATTATACAAATGGACATAAACCCTAGCTTTAATATGTAGGACCAACACGCCAAGGACCATCAAAAATAAAAGTAACATAAATAAATCTAGAAAGGTACAAAAAATAGCTCAGATAACATAAAAACATCACATGCAAAAGACATAAACCTATCAGTTCCCAAATATTCCTAACACTACAATTTAATAACTTAAAGCTGTAAATACTTACTTTAATCGAATGATATTGCAAGATAGTGTTGGAAATCAAAGTTGTTCCTGTTTTGTGCGCACCTAATCGGCCAAACCACGAACCCTAAAGAAACTCTAAAATCGCCATTTGATGGTTTAGATAGAGTAAATGAGAAAAATGGTAAAAAATGAGTGTTTTGTTGTTGGGTATAAAGTAAAAGAACCGACCTATATAAAAAAGAGTAGGTCGAATCGGTTAAATAGATAAAAAATTATCCAAATAATATAATTTTAGCTCCACTAAGCCACGTGGACAAATGAAAGAATGCCAAATCATTTAATGAGAGGCTCACATGAAGTGCTGTTAGTCGTAAAGTAATTTTGAGAATAAAATTAACATGATTTTTAGACGGATAGATGGACGGGATTTTAATAAACCATTTAGCATTCGATAAGGGTATTTTAGGACCTTTTCCGTTAAAACAATTCAATTGTAAAGTGTTTTCAATATATTGAAAATTCATTCAAAGCAGGCCACCATTTATTTCAGCGACTCAAGACTTGTTATACTGTAACTCAAAATTTCCACCTGAAGAAGATTACCACCCAATTCAATCTTTTAGGGTTTATATTCCTAAATCTTAATCCAAATTACAAAACCTTATTATTCAGTAACAATGGCAGTCAAAGGAAGGCAGGTCCGAGGTGGTCTACCTCGTAAATCATCGAATTCGACGCTGGTCTTTGCCGTATTTATTGGATTATCTTTTGTCGTGTTGATTCTTCTCGCTTTTGGAATTTTCTCTATTCCCTTCAGTTCTAAAGGATCTCAAAAAGCACATGATCTTAGCTCGATTGCTCACAACGCGATTGGAAGGTAATTCACTATTTCTCATTGATTTTTTTTTTTACTAATTTCTGGTTATTTAGAACAAAAAAAATCATAAAATTAGATAGGGATCTGATGGTTTTAGGGAGATTTTTATTTTTTTTGCTGCAGACGAGATGATGATGATGGTGGAAAAGGAGATCAGTGGGCTGAAGTGATTTCATGGGAACCAAGAGCTGTTGTATACCATAACTTCTTGGTACTTCACTTAAGATATACCCTTCTATCCTAATTTATGTGACACTTTTCCTTTTTAAATTTGTCTAAGAAAGAGAACGACACATTTATCTATTTGGAAATAATATTTCTTTAAACTTTTCCTTATCTCAAAAAAGAATATCTTTAATGCATTGTGCATGAGTAGCAGTGTAAAGAAGAAATGAATGATTTCCCGTTAGAGCTAAATTTTGGTGGGAATTCACAACTATTTTACCGGGTAGAGGTGCTCATGTGACTCGTTTTGGACGTTTGATTATTCTAAGTCAAGTTACGCGATGTTGCTTCTGCCTCGGTTTTATTCTTAGCCTACTGTTGTTTCTGCTCCCTTTTCCTTCTTTATTACTTCCCACCTATTGGGAACATACTGGATTTGTTGTTGTTGTTGTTGTTGTTCTATTACTGCATCTCTCGTTCTTTAGTGCTCTGTTTATGCTTGCCTGAGCCGAGGGTCCATTGGAAACAACTTCTCTACCTGCACAAGATAGGGTAAATTCTCCGTACACACTGCCCTCCCCAGACCCCCACTTATGGGATTACACTGGATACGTTGTTGTTGCACTCAGAAGTTCACATCATCCAACCTACTCTATTGACGTGATATTCACAAAAAAAAAAATGTAATATCCATTCATAGTGGCCAGGAAGACCGTATTGTGTAGGAAATGAGAAATGTTTGTACTTGTCATTGATTTCTATACCATAAAAATTTGGGATGAGCACATTATTCTGAATTTGGATAGGATACAGATCAATGTACAAAGCTCATCTGATGTAGCAAATTGGAAAAATTAAAGCTTCAGAAGGATGGCAACAGTCTGATTCCTGTGTTCTTTTTCTTTCTTAAAAATCAGCATTGGTATTGATATGCAATTTGCTTCTGCACTGCAAAAAAGCAAATGCACTTTTCTGCCATTATAGACCATCTAGGTCACTTAAACTTGGTTTTCTGTCAATATAAATATTGATACTAGTGTCCTCATCATACATATCCCCAATGTTTCATTGCCTGATATTGTATTGTTTGTTATTTAGTAATAAAACTAACCTTTTAAAAAAAAAAAAAAGGATTCATTGCCAGCTTGCATATGGTGGTGGCTATGGAAAGAAAGAAATAAAAGATGCTTTAAAGGACAATAAAGCTCTATTCTGAAGATCAGATCAGACTTTATATTTTGATTTCCTTTCCGTGTAGATGAAATGATGCTGAAACCTTGCTAGAATTTTTTGATTCACTACATAGATAGCCAGGTTCTACTTTTTGTCCTTTTTGCTGGGATGTAATTACAACACAATCTTTGTGTTGTTAGATCCCTTCATTTCAGTTTATGTAGCGGTGTTTGACTAGGTATGATGTTTAAGAAAGAAAGAAAAAATCGAGAACTTGGTCTGAAGCATGCCATGAGATATATGTGGCTACAAAAGCATGCCATTTGAGAGTACAATAGGAAGTTTAAAGCTGAATTGTTTCCAAATATAGAAATGACATTCTTCTTCGGACAAACTAACAAGGAAATAGGGCCACATAATGGAAAACAGGTAGTAGTATTTGATAATAACGTTTACCTTTTCAAAAAAGAAATAAGAAGAAATGATTCATTGTCTGATACATTTGCTGGTATCTAAAGAAGTTGTTGGTAATGTTCTAATTAGAGCATATCTAACGCTGGATCTGTTGATCGATGCATTTACTGGTTTTTGAAGAAGTCGCTAGTCTGAACTTCCTTTCTATTTCTTTGGCAGTCAAAGGACGAATGTGAATATCTGATTAATCTTGGCAAGCCTCATATGAAGAAGTCAACTGTCGTCGACAGTGCTACTGGCAAGAGTACAGACAGCAGGTAAGCATCTCATTTGCTTGCTCTGGTGGCAGTCGATTCTTTTCAATTGTCACATTATTTTAATTCTTAAACCTCCCTGGCAGGGTTCGAACAAGTTCTGGAACATTTCTTTCCAGGGGACAAGATAAAGTAGTCAGGACTATAGAGAAAAGGATTGCAGATTTCACTTTTATACCAGTAGGTATGCAGATTTTATACCAAATGATGTGATTGTATGAATTTGCATTGTGTTATTTGCTATTAATCTGGGTCTGTGAATGTTTCGTGATACCTCGATCTAAGATAGGCCTAGAAGAAACTCCATACAAGTTGACATACAATATAATATATGCCGCCTCTCTTTTGATTGATGCTTCTGCTTCTGTCTGTAGAGCATGGTGAAGGTCTTCAAATTCTCCACTATGAAGTTGGGCAAAAGTATGAGCCACACTTTGATTACTTTGCCGATGAGTTCAATACTATAAATGGTGGTCAACGCATTGCTACGGTTTTGATGTACTTGTAAGTGACTTTCCTTCAGCGAGGTTTATGCTTATGTAATTTTTATGGGTTACTCTGGTTAATTTCTCTTGATGCATCACAGATCAGATGTGGAAGAAGGGGGAGAAACTGTATTTCCTACTGCCAAGGGAAATTTTAGTGCGGTTCCTTGGTGGAATGAGCTATCTGAATGTGGAAAAGGTGGACTCTCTGTAAAACCAAAGATGGGTGATGCTTTGCTCTTCTGGAGCATGAAGCCTGATGCTACTCTCGATCCTTCAAGCTTGCACCGTGAGTATTGTCCACTAAGAGTAGGTTCTGATGATGGCTGCTGATTGATTTAAGAAGCTTAATTCTACGTGATTAACATCTTATTGCACATGAAGTATCAATAATTCTACTATTTAGCAGTGCTCATGACTATAGCAGATCTCATTGACAACTAATTTGAAATCTTGTCTTGTTGTAGGTGGGTGCCCTGTGATTAAGGGTAACAAGTGGTCATCTACGAAATGGATGCGTGTTCATGAATACAAGGTTTAACCTACTGCAAAAGGTAAGCAGTATCTCCTTTGATGATGGTACTTAAATATGCATTCATGATCTCTTTTACTTCAGTTTAACACAATCGCTCTAATGCACTTATGTTTCTTCTGCTTGGACTTCACATTTATGAGGCTTAATGCTTATTGTAGCTATCCCAGAGTCATTTACTTGAAAATGATGTTTTAAGTCTTTGTTTGTGTCCTTGAATGATGTTTCCCAGTATTAGTCCTATAGACGCAAAACGTAGTATTAGCTCCTTAAAAACAACATTAAACCCATTTGTTAGGATGTACTGCATAGACTTCATTTGTGAGGATATACGCCCGTTGAGCCAGGAGAAGAATAGATTTTTGGAAATGGAGCTACTACCTAGTGTTTATTTGAGTGTCCATGAAGGGTATGCTGAGGTCATAGTCTGGCATATATTACGAGGAAAATAATAATCGAGTCCAAGACAGGAATTTCGCAGATACTAATTATGATAGGTTAACTGCTATTCTGTGGTATAGAACTTTTTCATCATTCTCTTCACATTTTGGGAATAACAATAGGAATACAATGAATGACTCCGCAGCTATTGCTAATATCTAGGTCGCCCGTGTCCATATACCAGAGAAAAGGAGGACTTTTGACCTTTAATTTTATTGGCGGTGATGAGCTCTGTAATTTCTTGGGTATTTATTATTCATTTTTTGGTCTAGCTCCTTTTATTTGTTGATTGACAAACTATCATTCGATTAACTTTGCAGTGAATAAAAAATAGAAGCAAGATGAATCGTGTCAAGTGTCAACCTTTCTTGTACAATACTTAATCAAACTTTACTTGCGTTGTAGAATATTAGTGTTCCTTTAGCACGAGATCCTCTATAGGTCAACTTTCTTTATTTGTCCAGTCGTTCGAGTTCAGTTTCAGTTTCTCTCCTAGCTGACGAGATGTAAAATGGGTGAATGGGTGTGTACAATTGCGCTAAACTCATCTATCAGTAGTTCATCAACGCGTCGTCTATGGCGGAGAAATACTGTAAATTTATGGTTTTCTTTTGATTTGATGATATCGTTAATGTTTATGCAGGTCTAGTTTTGAATTCGGATGCAGTCATTGTTGTACGATTTGTATCAAAACCGGTTACAATCTTGAGGAGAGCCCATGCCTTCAACATCAAGCCTATGATAAACTTTTGTGCCTGATTTTAACTTCTTCATTAGTTATTCCTTTTGCATTTTCTATAACATTTACAGAGTTAGTTGTTAGTTTTCATTTTATTTTTCTATTAAGATGTATTAAATACAACTGACTTGTCACTGAACTCAGCTTAGATATGAAATGTGAATTATAGCTAGTTATATACCATATCTGGTTATACTCGAGTCTTACAGGATATGAGGCTTGCCCGAAAACTCGAAAATTTCATCGTGTCAAAATTTACAACAATGACAAAATAGTCCCATATTTTTGGGGATTGGTCTATCATAGTCCTCTAAACATACACTTGAGCAGTTTTAGTCCTTTATTTTTCATTTCTATTACATTAAAAATGCATAGGGATGGCTCATGAGAAGCAAGCCGTTTAAACTGAAGAAACAAGTGAAAAGAACTTCTCTCTTTCATTTCACACATTTTGTCAATTTGTTTTCTTGAGATACTATAAGGTCAGCAAATCTCACAATGTATGGTCGGGTAGTGTATACATAGACCTTATCCGCTACCTTGTGAAAGTAGAGAATGTTTTCGAAAAGCCCTAGGCTCAA
The DNA here is from genome assembly GCA_005239505.1 of Nicotiana paniculata. Classification (NCBI taxonomy): domain Eukaryota; kingdom Viridiplantae; phylum Streptophyta; class Magnoliopsida; order Solanales; family Solanaceae; genus Nicotiana; species Nicotiana paniculata. The sequence goes on along the minus strand of MDKI01091749.1, from coordinate 7,922 downwards.
GAAAAACGAAAAAGAAAAAAATCCAAATAATATAGTAGATATATCCCCTTTTTCTTAGACAGTAAAAAAGAAGAAGATCTAGTCAAGTTGTCACCACAGAATAAGAAGATGAAGAAAGTTGGGACCATTGGACGAGAAATCTTCCAAAAGATACTGCTGGTAAATGTTGCAACTACTTCTTTGTCATAGTTCAAACTGGATTATTACTTGTTCCACCACAGACTTTTTAATAATTCTAATTTATAGGAAGAAAATGTTGTAACTGGTAACGTTTACCTCAAGCACAATAATACGATAGTTGGGATCACTCCACCCGAAAGTATTATAGCCCATTTAATTGGTTAAAGTGATGAGCCCACTTCATTAAGCCCAAGATGTCATCTTCCTAGAGGCCCAGTTTGGTGCCACATGTCAAATGACGTGGCAAGCCAAGTCAAACAGAAGAGCCAACGGGATCATGCTACGTGTCAAAATGACAAGGCATGCCAAGTCACATTAAAAGGCTAATGAAACCGCGCCACATGTGCAAGCGACATGTTCTGGTGAATCAAATGCGACCATGTCACACTTCAATTTGATTGTTCGGAAAGAGTTTGTCCTTATCACAACTCCTCCCTTCTACAACTATAAATATGGGTCTTCATAACTCAGAAAGGAGATCAGAAGTTATAACAAGAAGCAAGAGAGAGCTCGTGGATCAAACGCTGCAAATTTCTCTACAAGTTTCAAGCTTCAAGCAGTCAAGTTCAAGTTCAAGAAATCAAGTTCCAGCTCAAGAACGAAGAACAAATCAAGGTTCAAGGAGTACGAGTCCAAATCAAAGTTTGTGCTAGTTGAATTCAAGATCATCGTTTGTGGAAACAAATATAGATTCAAGATCAAGCTCAAAGGCCCTTGAATTTATATTGAAAAGAAGAATCAGAGGATTCATAGGGATTGTCCCTCATATTATTTGAAATAAAATACTACAATTGTCACAATATTTGTCAGTCTTTATTTTAATTTTCTCGACGCAATTTATTGTCTACACACATTTATCAACCAATCATTGTTAAATAATATGTATTTTGACTTTAATTTTAACTGCAAAGATTAAATTTTGATTTGATGCAACGCTCGGTTTCGATAAGTATTTACCATCCACACCCTCCGCAACCAGAAATGAATTCACTTGGAAACACTTCCACAACTTCTTGTTAGGATTTGTCTTAATTTTCTTATGATATTTGAATTTTATATGTTACTTGAAGGAAAGCAAAATATTTACCATAATTAGTTTTACTTTTACTTAAAAGAAAATATAAATCTCTTTCATATTTGACGGATCCCTTTCTTTGTGTACTTTATATGTTCACACAAAAATATAATAGCATCCACAATGTAATTTTTACTATAATTTTGTTTATGGGAATAATTGTTATTCAATAGTTTTTATACTAATTTTTTCATATGTAGGTCAATTATTTAACGTCTTCAAGGTTTAATTCAATTAGCTTCCGCATGATGCATATGTTAACGGCTTTCATATTAGATTAGATGCCGTATTCTTAAATATTTGAACTTTCTCAAACTACTAAGTATACGTTCTTTGACTGAATTGTTTTACCATTTTATCCCTTTTGCTCAAATCTTTCTCCTTCTCATTATATGTAATTGGACTAGCTCTTACCGTTAAAATTTTGAGAAACTTCCATAAATCACTATGTTTTAGTGGTTATTAGCTAGTTGTATCTACCATTTACTATATTACTTTCTATAGCTATGTTTTTAGATTTTTTAGAGTGTATTTGATGTATTTAAGCTATTGTATTCATGAATACAATAGCATTTCTAGGCGTGAAATAAAAGATTACAGCTAGACAGATTTTTATATTCGAGTGTATTCGATTGTATTCATGGCGTGAAACATGTGATTACAGCTGGACATATTATTATTCGACTGTATTCGAATGTATTCACAACGTGAAACAGGGAATTGCACTGTTTTTAAACGGAAAGTGAATCAATTAACATAATAGACTCCTAATATAACTCAACAAACTCAATTATAACACACAAATTTTATATTTTCAGTTATAAAAAAGATTCTCAACCGAAAAACACCCCAAAAATATAGCAATCTTCAGAGAAATTATATAATACATCTGAATACATAAATTATATTAATTAAAAAAATATATATGAATACATTCATGGAATATAGCGAGACAGTGAATACAATGAAATACATAGAATACATCGGGATACATTGAAATATAATGAAAAAAAAAGACAATGAATACACAATGAAATACATAGAATACAACGAGATACATTGAAATACAATGAAAAAAAGACAATGAATACAATGAAATACGTGGAAATACAGCGAGATACATTGAAATATATTAACAGAAAATTCAAGTTGCTCAACCCCCAACTCCGTCGTCTTTGTTCAAGAACAACCCTAATGTCATCTTGTTGAAGCAACATCAATATCCAGACCTCGTTCGCACGTCACCGTTGCCTCTGGTTGCCGACGATTAGCACGTAATTACCGGCGAAATAACAGAGGTTTTTGTTGATCCGACGAAATTTCACCAACAAAATCTTATAGCGATGTTCCGGACGTTACATTGTTGGTCAGTGTGGTAAATTAAATCATCTCTCACCAAGTACTAAATAAATGGCAGACATTATGAACAAACAAATAGATTTTTAAGTCGAAGGAGATCAACTTCTAGATACAGTGTTTCTGTTAGGGGTATTTGTGTTACAAAGCATAGTCTCTCAATCTAGTGTTTAATCAAATACAAAGCTATGGCACAATCTCTATTGAAAAATTGGTCTTAAGATTGCTACTCGAATTGTAAATTTTTGTTGATCCGAGAAGTAGAGAGAGAGAGGGAGAATAGGTATGGGGTAGGGGATATGAGAAATTTGAGGGGATATGAAAGAGAAAAATAATACAAAGCTTATTTTATGGCTCAAGTGTAGGAGGTGACCCTAAATAGATATTTGGATATAGAAAATCAAAAGATAGCTATAAAATATAATTTTTAAAAAGAATATTTATTTAAAATAAATAAGGTATGAGCCTTTGCTATAACTAATCCTGGAATTTTCATACAAGAGATAGAATAAGGTAAATTATCATCTTTAAATCTTAATAATTTCTTCAAACGAAACCATAATATTACGTTTGAAACAAAAGCACATGCTATTCTTTTTCTTTTTGTTAACACTAGATAGGATATATTTGCTAAATCTTGCTTATTAATTATTATTTAGAAGAATTAACGTAAATAGTCGCCCATCTAATTTCTAAAATTAAAAATAGCCCACGAATATATAATTCATATATAATATATGTATAACTGTGTATAATTAAAGTATAATTTATATATACCGACTAAAAAAAGTAAACATTGTGTATAATTAAAGTATAATTTATATATACCGACTAGAAAAAGTAAACATTGAATATGACTGACTATTTGTATAATAATCCATACTATTATTTAATTGCAAGAGGGAGGAGAATATGTCAATAGCCTCATCATCTAGAGTTTAATATTTATGAATTTCTATAGCGACTTCAAGTTTATACTCCTATAAAATAATAATTAAGTTCGCAATCAAACTTTTGAAGATTTTGGGATTCTGATTACTGGATCAAGATTCTGATTACTGGATCAAGATTCTGATTATTCTTTTGCTTTAGTACGTCAAGAAAAGGGCTATGTGTATTATGTAAGTTAGTATGTATTTTGGTTCGCTATCGATATTTCAATATATTTTTTGTAAATATCGCATACCATAATTTTTAAAATTTTTAACCAAATACTATGTCGAATACTGAAATATTAAAACTTTTGGTTTCAATTAGTAATTTGGTATATACCAAATTATGAAAAAAAAATAAAAATAATTGGAGGACAATGTCTGCCAACTTCTAAAATTGCAAAAATATGGCTCTGAATTTATTTCTAGATATCTTTATTGCTTGGCCCCCACAATTCAATTCCCTAACTTAAATACAAGGGTCAGTCCCCTTAGTTTAGTTTCCCAACTTTGACACAAGACGACATTTAATTTGTTAACCATCACCTCCTAGCAGCGGAGTACAACAATAACAAAATTCAATATAATCTATCTATATATAATAAAAAAAAGGCAAAAACATAATATTAAGACAAGTGATATAATCACAAAAAATCAGTGGCGTTAGGACAAAACAAATTAGCAATTTTTTTAGACTAATTAATTATTTTAAAATAAAATCATGAAAATAAATAAATAAAATAACTTTCAATTCAAATGAAAAATATAAGAAGCCAAGTAGCATTGTTAAGACAAAATATTTTTCAAGTGGTATTCAAACTGAGGAATAGTTTCAAGTTGGAGTTTTAAAATTATTTTAAAATTTAAAAAAATAAGAGAAAATTAAATTAACCACAGTAAAAACAAAAATATTAAAAAAAACAAACTACCTTTTCAAGTTGGAGAGTAGTCTTGGTTACTCCCATTCTAACTAAAAAACCTTTGAATTATAAATTTTTAATTAAGTGGTTACTCTATTTAATTATAAATACATATATTTTTATAATTAGCTATAATAAACAAAGGGAAAAAAAACTACCCATTCAAATTTGGGAGTAGTTTCAAATTGGAGTTTTACAAATATTTTAAAATAAAAAAAAAATTTAGCTATGAAAATATATATAATAAAAAAAGGAAAAAAAAAACTAACCAGTCAAATTGGGAAGTAGTTTCAAGTTGAAGTTTTACAAATATTTATAAAAAAATATTAAATTAGCTATAATAGAAAAATAAAAATTATCCATTCAAATTTAGGAGTAGTTTCAAGTTGAAGTTGTAAAATTATTTTAAAATAAAAAATAAATAAACTTTCAATTTAAATGAAAAATACAAAAATATAAAGATACTCTTAGGATATATATATATATATATATACTTATCTCTTTATACTTTTGATGAATTCAAAATTATAATTTAGCAAACAATATTACTTTATTTAAATTTTTAATAAAAGACAAAACTTGAAAACGAATCAAATAAGTATTACAGTAGAAAATAATGTATAAAGAGAGGGGGATAGAGATAATTTTATGATATTTATAATTTAAATTAATTAAAAAATAAAAGATAAATAAATGACACTCAAAAAAATTATCAATAGTACTAACTACTTGCTAATTCAATAATAAAAATAAAAAGGATCAAACAATTTATTTGATTACTGTATGATGTGTATCCTTTAATTTTGTATAGATTGTGTTATATTTCTATACAATATATATTAAATAATAAAATACAAGTAATATTTATTAAGTTAATATGATATATTAATCATAATTCTATAAGATTAATATTCTGTCAAATTATCCGCGTATCGCGCGAGTTCTTATACTAGTTTCACAAGAATAGAGTGTACATGGACTTTATTCCGATCTTGTAAGCAGAGCGTACGCAAAAGTTTTGTAAGCGATATCGAGATTTAACGAATCAAATAAATGAATGATCATTATAATTTGATATTAAAAGATATTTTTGCAGAGGAGGCTGAATAGTTTTTAAAAATTAGGGTTTCAAGTGTGCTGAAATAATTTTTTTTCTCGAACAAACATCGCATTCAAAATTCATTGTTTACCTTTGTGTTACATGTTAATCCGGGTCCGTCTGGTTTTTCGTTTTTTCGATGGGGTCTAAAATATATATTCCCAATAGTGTAACACCTCATATTTTTTAAAGAGTTACACGTTAGGAAAATACAAGAGAGATGTTAGGTACATAAGTTAACAAGTCTTAGACTCTAGTGACACATTTTAAAGCCGTACCGATCTAGGTCAAAGGGAACAATATCATTAGCGGGCTGAACTGTTACAAATAGACTATTCTTGCATGTAATTTATATAAATACTATGATCTAAATAGAAAAAGATGTAGGTCTGCTTAGAACAATGTGCATATATCAGATTTTTGTATTTTTACAAAAATGTCCAAAGTAACAACTCTATCATTGCGCTAAACCTTGCCTTCGTTTATAATTAGGCATCCTAATGATATATTTTATAATTTATTATTTTCAGAAAATTCCAAGCAAATGTATTAAGGAAAATATAGTATAGTGTCATAACAGCTGCATGTTTGGTTTGCCAGCCCGCGGTGACGAAGCTAGGAATTTTTTCAAGGGTATTCGAATTTAAAAAAAGTGAAAATAAATCCTGACAAAAGGCGTTCAATATGTATTATATACCTCTAAAACGTAATATTTTATCTATATACACTATACAATGTTTCAACGAACTGACCACCCTATTGATCATGTGGCTTCACCGCTGCCAACCCGTAAAAGAATTAATTAGCGTTGAAAAACTAGTGACTAATTGGTAGTGATTAAATTGTCATGGAAAATGCAACTGTTTGATAGCCACTTCAATAAAAATTAGAATGGGCAAATATCACTTTTATCCTGCGATCGAAACTATTTATATTCTGTAATTTTCTTCGTTGTTAAAGATAAGTCCTGTACGAAACATGTATTTACTTTTACATTTATGAAGAATGTTCCTTTTTACATCGATGAGTTATTAATTAAATGACCTCACCTTGCACATATATGATCAAAATAATACTAATATTCTCCATCCACATTGAACAAAATGCTCCGGTTTTCCATTCGCATATAATCTCAAAAGATAGATTGATAATATACATCATGAAACGTTTATCCTGCTCAAACATGAGTCGATCGTTCGTTACGAAGCTATTGTATAATTTTAAAAGAGGAAATTTAAGTTTGAAAAGGAAACAAATGATGTGATGCTGACGCACTGATAGACTAAATTACATATACTAGTCGTGTAAAAAATATATGAAATTATTATTGTATTTTAACTTGTTGTATTGGACTACTCCGTTTATTTCCTAAGTTACTAATTTCACTTGTAAGAACATTTACTTGTAATTGCTTATTTTTTTTTTTAGAAAAAAAACTTTTACGCTATCAAAATAAAAGTTAAACAATAAATGTTACATTAATTAATTAGGAGTCGAATTTCAAATAACAAGAAATATATTTTAGTTTAAAATATTTTATAAAGGGACCCCACCTTTTGTATAGGTTAAATCACAACATCATTTCTTTTAAAAACAAATACTATAATTACCGATAACAGCAAATAGAAAAATATTATACGAAAGATGGAATATGTTGACTAGCCCATGGTTTCCTCAAAACAAAGGTGGAAAATGTTTTAGAGGGTTGGTTCGTAAACCAAATATTGAAAAATTGTGTTTTGAAAAAACTATATATTTGCAAAATTATACATCGTTTTCGGTGGTAACTATAAGTCTTTGAACTAACCACTTGATAATTCTTGTTAAGTTGTGACGTTCAGCAGTAAATTAGGTACTATATAATAATACTAAACATTAAAGGAATCGTATAATTAAGAACCGAAGAGTAGATAATGTGTTTGGTCTTATGCAATAATCGTAAATTTTTGGAAGGGTTGAAGGTAAGATTTTTGTCTTACCATCAAGAAATGTGATAGATATGACCTCAAAATAACATAGGGTAACGTCGGCTAGTGAGACGATGGAGGATAAGCTTCATTGTCGAGAGGAAAAGAGCCCGAATCACCAGCTAAAGCCCCTAAACGACCGTTAAGTGATAAATGATGTAAGAGTGCAGAGACAGTCAGGAGGTTTTCCGAAAAGCAGCCACCCTTGAAAGAGTGTCGTAATAGCTCATTGATCGAGCGCTCTTGCGCCGAAAATGAACGGGAGACCTTTATCAGACATCTCGGATTCGATGATTGAATCGTGTAAATGTAAAAGATTCCGAACATATGTAAAACGCTTTCCTTTTAAATGGATTATGCACGGCGCAAATATAAGAGCCCATAAATTCCCCC
>MDKI01289021.1:0-64932 GCA_005239505.1 Nicotiana paniculata | reverse complement strand
AGCCCAAGCTAAGTAGTTTGAACCTCCCATTAAAGGTTCTGATGTAATCATAATACCAGAACTTCCAGAGCCATGATTTTTAGACCCGAAAACATCAACTCTAAAAGACATTGTTGGAGTGAAAAGAGGTTTATAAAAGTACAGCAAGTAACACAAAAAATCTGGACACTTGTGCCGGAATCTGGTGTTTCTGTCGCCGGAAAATAAAAACAATCGTTGGATTTGGGTGAAACTTGGATGGGTAGGCTCGGAAATACCTCAAGAACACGCTGTCTGAAAAAACAAAATGCGAAATCTGGCCGGAAAAGGGTACACTGCTGGAAAGCACCGTAGCTTGCCGGAAAATTTCAAAGTCGTCGGAATCTGTCGGAAATGGCACTAATAGACTCGGAAAAGATGGGCGAGTAGGCCGTCCTCAAGAAGCTTGGCCAAAAAATGGCCGGAAAAGCTCGCACGCGCCGGCGCGTGGGATTCACGCGCTCGCCGGAAACATGACTGTTGTGGCGCGTGGGAGCGCGTGAAGGAGTTTCCGACGGAGATTTTTTGTAGGGTTGGTCGCCGGTGGCCGATCTACTTAGTGGTGGTGTTGGTTTTTGCCTAACACTGATAAAAAGTGGCTTTTTTATTGCGGCAGAACTGTGTTTGCCGGAAAAAGACTTTCGGTTGATTAATTTCTCTTCCCGGAGTCGCTGGAATTGATGCACAACGATAAATCTCTCACGATAGCTCTGATACCATGTGACAAATCACGGGAGAAAATAATATGTTATATATATTCTTTATACAATGATACAATGAGCCCTATATATAGATAATACATGTCCTACTCCTAATACATATAGGATTAAGGTTAAGGTTATTTACTCCTATTTGGCTACTATAAACTAACAGAAGCAAATGTTATGAGGAGTCTTATTGCTTCCAGCCTTTCCACTGGAGCAAAAGTTTCATCATAGTCTATGCCTTCCTCCTGGCTATATCCTTGAACCACCAATCTTGCCTTGTTCCTAGTAACTGTTCCATCTTTATCAAGTTTATTTCTGAAGACCCACTTAGTGCCAATTACTGATCTATCCAAGGGTCTTGGTACTCGATGCCAAACTTGACTCCTTTCAAATTGGTTGAGTTCATCTTGCATTGCATTTACCCAGTCTGCATCCTGCAAAGCCTCAGCAACATTTTTAGGTTCAATAAGAGATAAGAAAGAATCAAAAGCACAAAGATTCTTTAAAGAAGATCTGGTTTTGATTCCAGAGGTTGGATCAGTGATAATGTTCTCAATAGGGTGAGAACTTTCATATATGTAAGGTTTCACAACCAACTGGTTACTCCGTGATGTTCCTTCAATGCTTTGTTGCTGTGGAACAGGTTCAGGTACAAATTCTAACAAAGTTTGGGAATTGTTTTATTTTGTTCCCCCTGTCATGTTGCCCGGGATGGATGAACCTGTTTCATCACCTGTTCCTTCCTCCAGTGTTGCTTCAGTTTGGGCTGTTATCTCATATGAGTTTCTAGCTAGCCCAATTGCTTCATCATCTGGTTCCTGTCTCTCAAAAAGAATTTTAGTTTCATCAAAAACTACATGTACACGTTCTTCAACACACATAGTTCTTTTTTTATAAACTTTATAAGCTTTACTATGTGAAGAATATCCCAAGAATACTCCCTCATCACTTCTGGGATCAAACTTACCTAGGGAGTCTTTACCGTTGTTGTGCACAAAGCACTTGCAACCAAATGCCCTAAGGTGGGATATATTTGTCTTTCTCCCTTTAAGTAACTCATAGGGAGTCTTCTTTACAAGGGGTCTTGTCATGCACCTATTTATGATGTAGCAGTCAGTATTAACAGTTTCTGCCCAGAAACTATGGGTTAATTTACTAGAAAAAAGCATAGTGCTAGCCATATCTTCAAGTGTCCTATTCTTTCTTTCAACTACTCCATTTTGTTGTGGAATCTAGGATCAGAAAAATTATGATCTAGGCCATGCACATCACAAACTTCAACAAACTTAGAATTTTCAAATTCAGTGCCATGATCAGACCTAATTGATGCAAGTTGGTTTCCTAGTTGTTTCTGAATTTGTCTAACAAAAGAAGTAAACATGTCAAATGCTTTATCTTTAGATGTTAGAAACCGTGTCCAATTAAATCTAGAATAAACATCAACAAGCACCCTCACATATCTCTTACCACCTCTGCTTAATGTTCTCATTGGATCACAAAGATCCATATGGACCAGTTCCATCATTCTGGTGGTACTACCAATTTCTTACTTTTAAAAGAGGATCTTACCTGCTTCTCCCTTGCACAAGCCTCACAAACTTTGTCTTCCTTGAACTTAATGTTACGCAATCCTATCACTAAGTCCTTGGAAACTAATTTGTTAAGTTGACTTAGACTTGCATGTCCGATCCTCTTATGCCAAATGAGGGGATCATTGCCCAGCACACTCAAGCAAGTTAGTTCATTTTCTGAAAATGTAGACAGATCTATAATGTATATATTGTTCACTCTTTTTCCCAACAAAACAATCTTTTCAGTGGTAAGATTTATCACAAAACATTTTGTAGAGATGAATGTTACCAAGCTACCTCTATCACACAGCTATGACACACTGATTAGGCTATATTTCAAGCCATCTATCAAATAACATTCTCAATGGAATGAGTTTCATTTTTACCTACCTTACCAACCCTAATGATTTCACCTTTATTTACATTTCCAAAGGAGGCATTTCCTCATTTGAGGTCCTCAAGTGAAAGTAATTGGTCCTTGTTGTCAGTCATGTGCTTTGAGCATCCACTATCCATATACCATATTTGGCTGCTCCCCTTCACCTAAGCCTACAAAAAGAAATCAGGGGTTATTCTTAGGAACCCAAACTAGTTTGGGTCCCTTTCTTTAAGCAAAAGAATGAATTAAATTCTTGTTAGCCCAATTTGGTAACCAATTCTTCCCTTGAACAAAACTTTTGTTCTTTTGACTGGCTTGTTCTTTTGCATTACATTCACTTTTATAATGACCAGAATTACCACAATGGGTACAGATTTTGTTCTCAGGAAGGGTGAGGTACTTGCTTTTAGGATCCCATTTAGGCAGCTGATTACTAAAGCCAAGTCTTCTCCTATTGCTACTATGATGTTCCTGTAGCCATGTCAAAGCATTGTAGGATCTATTCCATTTACAGGTTTTGTCTAGTTCATTCTTGACCTTACCAAGTTCCTCCTTCAACACTCTTATCTATTCATCCTTCCTATACAACTCATCTTTTAGTTTACCTACATTTTCTTCTAAGGTGAGGTGAGAGGTGTCAACTGTCTTCTTACTAGTTCCTAGTTTCAGTTTTAGATTTTCAGATTTTAACCCTAGGACATTTGTTTCAAGTGTATGAACCTGGTACTTTAGAGCAGTATTTTCATTCACAGTTTTACTGACTCCGATTTCCAGGTTTTTACACTTTGCTTTTAAAATCACACACTCCTTAGACATCTATTCCTTTTCCTTATTAATTACCTCAGATTCATCAATAAAATCTAGCAATAATTCAGAGAGCTTTTCTTTGGACAAGAATTTAATCTTGTCTTTAAGATGAAATATACTTTCCTCAGATTCCTCTTGAGATTCCTCATCTAATTCACCAATTGCCATAAGTGCTTGTTCATCTCCATCTTCATCATCTGACTCCTCATCTGAACTTTCTCCCCAAGCAACAACCATAGCCTTTGTTTATCCTTTGTTCTTCTTGGGATGAACCTGTTCTTTCTTCTGGTTCCTTCATTTTGATCTTTCCTTCTTCCATTCAACTTCCCATTGAGGGCAGTTCTTGATATGATGACCAATCTTCCAACATTTTTAGCAGCCCTCATTGGTCGTCTTTTCAGGTGCCCTTGCCTTGCTGTAATTTCCACCTCTTGAGGATCCCTTTCCTCTTATCAGATATTTCTTGAAATCCTTGGTGATCATAGCCATTTCATCTTCCTCCAAATCAGCTCCTTCAGTAATTCTGAGTGCCAAACTTCTTTCTTTCTTGGGATCATCCATCTTCATGGTCTGCCTTCTGAGTTCATAGGCAGTGAGATTTCCAATCAGTTCATCCAGTTTGAGAGTTGCAATGTTCTTGGATTCCTGAATTGCAGTAATCTTGCTTTCCCAAGAAACTGGCAGAACCTTTGTCTGAATCTTCTCAACTTTATCATCCTCAAGGAGAGTCCTTCCAAGAGATTTAAGTTCGTTGGTCAGTGTAGTGAACCTTGTATACATCTCTTGAATATTCTCTCCTTCCTTCTTTGAAAAATTCTCATATTGAGAATATAGTAGAGTACCTCTGGATCTCTTCACTTGAGGAGTTCCTTCATGAGCCACTTGCAAAGTGTCCCAAATTTCCTTGGCAGTAGTAAAACTTTGAATTCTTCTGTACTCATTTGGACCAAGTCCACACACAAGCCACTTCTTGGCCTTAGCATTCTTCTCCCACTTTCTCAAATCCTCAACAGTGCAGTCAACTCTTGTCTTTGGCACGTCTACTCCTTCAGAATTCTTCTTCATGGTGGCCAAAGGACCATTAATAAAAATATCCCATAGCTCGTAGTCTTCTCCAATTATATGGTCTCTCATCCTGTTCTTCCACCAGGAGTAGTACTGACCATTGAAGAGTGGAGGCCTAGTCGTTAATTGTCCTTCCCAGTTCCCAGGTGGTGCACTCATCTTGATCTTCTCCTAAGATGTTAGCCTCTTCAAGGATAACCTGCTCTGATACCAATTGATGTTCTATACGTCAATACCACACAAGAGGAGGGGGTGATTTGTGTGGTGTCCGATTTTCGCGTGCACTAGTTATAGAAGGACCAGAGAACACAGAGATATTTACATGGAAAAACACCTGGCTCAAAAGGTGAAAAAACCACGACCTACTCCAGTAGAATTTTCCCAAAACTCTTTACTAAATCAGTGATCCAAACAACATTTACCAAAACTCTTTTGTAAACCTAGGATTACCTCTAATCCCTTGTAGCAAACTAGCCTCTAGCTATTTGCGACAAACTCCAAGTTAGCTATAACTTGAAACACACAGTACCTATTACAGACGCTTCTAGATAAAGTTGAAAAGTACAAGTTGAAATCACCTACTACAAATGAACTAGATTAAAAGATAACAGTTGGAACTGGTTCTTCTAGCTGGTTCAAGTAGCTTCAGATTCGCACAATCAAATCTCACACGAACTGCTTGCAAAATTGCCTCGCTATTTTACTCTCAATTCTTGCTTAACTTCTGGTTTTGTGCGTCCTTATACAATAAGAACAATCTGCAATATATAGGATAATAGACAAGAGATTAACTAGAGTTCTAATGCTACTCTTCCTTGGTAGAAGAGTTCTAGTTAATCTCAACTCCTCAAATCCTTCCTTATCTTTGATTATGTTCTTACTGAATAAGGTTGTTCTCTTTATCATTTTGCAATCTTTTCGATCAGGAGATATCTCTTATTTTACCAGATTTTGTTTATCTCCTACATGTGCACCTCACATGCCTTTAACTCTGCTTGTGCATATGTATGCCAGTGACGGACATGTTTCATTTATGAGTTCCTTTGTCAATCTTCAAAACCATTCAATTTCTTGGGCCAATAGGTTACTTCCTAGATTACTTGCAAAATGTAAAACACGGTGCGTGCGAATATATATATATATATATATATATATATATATATATATATATATGGGTTATAGCAAAAATTTTAACATGAGGCAAATTCCCTTTGGACCATGAAGGTTGTCTTTGGACACTGAGGATGATGTCCTTAGACCATGATGTCCTGGGCCATGAAGCGTATGATAAGGAATACTCAGGCCATGAAATGGTGCCTTCGGGCATGAGGATGGTGCCTCAAGACTATGACGCCTTTGAATAATGGTGTGTAGTTTCAAGAGATCCTCAGGCCATGGAATGGTGTCTCCCGGCTATGAGGATGGTGCCCTCCAGACTATGACGTCTTTTGACAAAATGCGATGTTTCAGCCCATGAAATGCAAATATATGATGATTGGTCATATGCAAGGAAGATACAAGATAATGCTTAGTCTTGTGTGAGATGAGGGCAGCACTTAGCCCTAGGTGACCAAAGAGATAGTGTTAGGTCTTAGGTAGCGAATTGGAGATAGTTTTTAGCCTCACTCAAGGAAAGGCAATGCCTAGCCTTATGCAATTAGGGAGGCAGTGCTTAGCCTCATGCAAGAAGAGGAGACAATGCTTAGCCTTATGCAATTGGGAAGGCAATGTTTAGCCTCATGCAAGAAGAGGAGACAATACCTAGTCTCATGCAGGGAAAGACAGTGCTTAGCCTTATGCAATTAGGGAGGTAGTACTTAGCCTCATGCAAGAAGAGGAGACAATGCTTAGTCTCATGATGGGAAATGAAGTGTTTAGCCTCATGCAATTAGGGAGGTAGAGTTTAGCCTCATGCAATTAGGGAGGTAGGGTTTAGCCTCATGCAAGAAGAGGAGACAATGCTTAGTTTCATGCAAAGAGGGAAGACAATGTTTAGCCTTATGCAAGGAAAGGCAATGCTCAGCTTTATGCAATTAGGGAGGTTGTGCTTAGCCTCATGCAAGAAGAGACAATGCTTAGTCTCATGCAGGAAAATGCAATGTTTAGTCTCATGCAATTAGGGAGGCCGTGCTTAGCCTCATGCAAAAAGAGGAGACAATACTTAGTCTCATGTAGGGAAGAGCGATGAGAGAGAGTGAAGTACTTCTTAGCTAGATATGTTTACGTTTGGTAATAACTTGTCGTTATTATGAAGATAGTAACTTCACTGTGTATATGTATTTTCGAATACCCTTGCTATATTCCTTACGCCTGTATTCAATTCCGAAATAATTAATCCCATAATTAATTATACCAGCAATTTTTTTCCCAAACACGGCATTAGAAGGTAGTCTATGAAGTTCACTAGAGTACTTTTAATGATATATACTCGGACCTTTTTGAACATACTCTCTGGTTGCAGACACATGAGTTCCTTCGAATCGGACAGAGACGGTCCAACATAATAAATAAAGTATGGTACCACTGTTTCTATTCTGCTTTAGTTCTAAGCAACCTATATTGAATTGAACAAAAGACTTCCACAAGAAGTGTTGATAATCATGACGCCAGACAATGTTCTGACAGACTGCTACGTAAAGTTTGGTCCAAGAAAATATAAGTAAATAAATGAACAAGACTTTTGAATCATGAAATGCATCCTAATTCTTCGCATAATGTTTCAAACTTCATATATTCAAACTCAAGAAAAGAATGCACGCGTCAAAGAAAGTTCCAATTGTTTACTAGTTCCACGTACAAAAGGTGTGATATATTTAACCTAATTATTTTTCCATGTCCCTTGATTAAAAAGCATGTTTGACGAGTCGATGACATATATATAAATTGAAAATTATATTTTACACCTTATCAATATTTTAAGAAATCGTTACATAAGTATGGGGATTAATGTCTAATTGTGACATTTAGGTGTGAACTCAAAGACTCAAGAACTAAGATTAAAATTGAATTCCGTCCATTTAATTTAGTTGGAACCGACAATAAATTATACGTTTAACTATCTTTTCATTTTAAGTTGAATGTTCATTTTTTTTTTTTTTTTGTTGGTAGGAAAAATAAGTGTATATTAATTATAAAGATGTATTTGTATCACGTTGATTTTGTTTTTTACAACATTGATTTATACAGCATATATCGTGTGTGCTAACTACTTTCACACTCTCGAAATTGTCCTGAAAAACTATCATATATAAAAAATGTGTTTCTTCTAACGTCACTTATTTTGATAGTTAAGTCTAAGTCCATCTAACAAAAATCATAATCTTGTTATATTATCTTAAATCAAGATATTTACTGAAACAATAGTAAATTAAGGAATATTTTTTTATAGTTGAAAAAGCTCACGAATCTAGTTGATATTATCTTATGACTAGTGAGAGTATAGCGAGTGATATTTGCTCGGATGGCTTGTGATAAAATTTTATTAAATTTATGTTGTATCTACCTGATAGTGTTATTAAATTTTTACATAATCAGTGAAATTTAACTTAGATGCAGAAAGTTACTTCCTTTATTTTTTTACTTTAATAATTTCGATGTTTTTGTTATCTTTGTCTTTATGGTAATCTGATAGTGTTTAGAAAATATTAAACTAGAAAAATATTTAAATATGCTTATAATGTTTGCAATTTATCTTTTATATATATATATATATATGTCCTCCGTAGGAGCCTTTGGCTCATAGGAGCATCCCACCGTTATTTTTCGTCCCAAATATGCCCCTCCCATTAATGGTTTTCCACCATAAAAGAATTAATTTGATTGACATAGTGGAATATATTGTTGTGACGTTTTTACCGTGTCAGCAAAAATTTATTTTTCACGATGAAAAAGCCATTAGTCAAAGTGGTATATGAGTATAAAAAATAATGGCGATGACTCCTATGAGCTGATAGATTTATTGGAAGGCATATTAAGAAAATTGCAAACGTTTTAGGGATAAATTTGGATCTTTTCCCATTAAACTATCGAGGGTCGTAAGGTTTGAATAAGGTTTATGCTAGGATAAATTATGTTGAAATTAGTTATTCTGGTATTATTTTTTATTCAGTATTTGTTATGATGTATTAAAAATGACAATTGTATAACTTCTAAGAAAAAAATATAAATTATCCCGGTACTAACTACCTCACCCTTTATAAGGTATAAGTTATCCCGATACTAATTTTAATCCCAGAATAACTTAGCTTATATCATATTTGCTAACCAAACAAAGTATTAAGATGATATTAAATTTGTATACCACTACTATACCTTCTTATACCTCGTACCAAACGACGTGTTACTCAGTGGCGAAGCCACATAGTGTTGTGGTCAACTGACCACTTTTCGTCGAAAAATTGCACTGTGTATGTAGGTAAAATATTACGTTTTAGAGGTATATAACACATATTGAACACCCTTTGTCGAAAAAAAATTTCACTACTTCTAAATTTGAACACTCTTAAAAATAATTTTAGTTTCGCCATTGGTCTTACTGTATAGAAGTTAAATATAGTTAACAGTCCAAAGTTATCTTTTTTACAATATGTAAACATTTTGCCTTATTGACCTTCTATAAGAAGGATATCCACACACAAGTACACACCATATGGTTTCATTCCCAACGAATTAAGTGACCAAACGAATCTGTTTTCATGGCTAAACTATTCCATATCCTCTTCATCTCCATTCTCCTCTTTCTAGTAGCTTTTCCGGCCACCGGAAATGAAGAATACATGTTCGGAAAATCCATAAATAGAAAGTCTATGGGTCTAAAAAAGGAAAAACTCAGCCATTTCAAATTCTACTGGCATGACATCCTTAGTGGTTCCAAACCAACATCTATGATGATTATTCCACCACCAAAAAACACAACCACAGGGTTTGGTCAAATGAATATGATAGATAATGCTTTAACCCTAGGACCAGAGTTAAGTTCCAAGATTGTTGGAAGGGCACAAGGGTTTTATGCTTCTGCTTCACAAAATGATGTTGGTTTAATGATGGTCATGAATTTTGCTTTTGTTGAAGGGAAATATAATGGAAGTACTTTTACCGTACTCGGCCGGAATTCGGTGTTCGAGAAGGTGAGAGAGATGGCGGTGATCGGCGGCAGTGGGCTTTTCCGATTTGCTAGAGGATATGTTCAGGCCAGTACTCATTCATGGGATATGAAAACTGGAGATGCTAATGTTCAGTATGATGCCTATGTATTGCATTATTGAGGTCTAGAAATTATATTTTACTTTAATTATTAATTTCTAAGTTCCTTTTCATATTTTTCTTTTAATTTACTCTTTGGCAGCTAGCTTTTTTAGTAGTAATAATTGTGGTACGATCACACCTTTTTCCTTCATCTTGTCAATTGTCGTATTGGAGCTGCATTATTTGACCCGTTGATATTTGTTTCATAAGTCAAGAACAGTTTGTGTCAATTATCAAGCTTTTGGTACTTGATTTTTTACTGGAATGAAGAGAGAAGAATCAAGTTGAGGGAATATTATTACCATGGATAAACTGCAGTGTTAAAAATTACCCTGGCCTAATTTATGTGGTGCATTTTCTTCTGAGTTTGTTCCCAAAATATAATATTTTTTTATATTTAAAAATAATTAACTTTAAACATCTTATTTTACCTTTAATGAGATGATGTATGTCACATAAACAACTATGACTTGTTTTAGTGGCCGTTTGGACATAAGAATTGTAAAATTCCAAAAAAAAAGTGAAAAAATTTCAAGTGAAAATGATATTTGAAATTTAGAGTTGTGTTTGGACATAAATATAATTTTGGGTCATTTTTGAAGTTTTGTGAGAGTCATATTCGAAATTTAGAGTTGTGTTGGGACATGAATATAATTTTGGAGCGCTTTGAAAGTTTTGTGAGTGATTTGAGTGATATAACTATATATTTTTTTCTTTAAGTTCTAACCTAAAAATGATAAATATTTAAAAGCTAAAACAATCTTTTTGGAAAAAATTCACAAAACTTAGTAACCTTTCATACTGTTCCAATATATCACAATAAACACTAAAAAGTAAAAGACAAGACTATATTTCATTCACTAAAAGTTAAAAGTCAAAACAAATTATTCAAGAGAACGTCCATGACGCTTATGGGATATCCAACACATCATCTTCGTCAAACACATTTGAATCTGCTTGTGAGAAGGTTGTCTTAACATCTTCACTTTCATTTTCATCTACAATTCATATGCAATATTAATTAGTTAAATATTAAGAGTAATTAAATTCTAAAAACTAATTAACGTTTTAAGACGTTGATCTTTTAATATGATGAGCTTAATAAACTTTAAGCTTTGGATACTCTTCTTGTTATTTTTAGTGTCATATGCTTTTTAATTTTGAATATTTTAAAAATATATTTTTTATTAGGCCCACGGGCCGGTCCAACCCAGCCTCAGTCAAGCCTCACGGGCCACGGGCTTACATGAGCCGGGCTTAAAAGCCTCGTTTTAAAATGGACTCCAAAATTTTTAGCCCAACCCTGCTAAACCACAGGCTGGGCTACGCTGGCCTAACGGACCAAGCCCATATTGACGGCTCTAGATACTCACATGACACAAGAGGGGGAGAATTGGGTCGATATATTTTTTGGCGTTGTGTGGCGACACATTATTTTCATGGCTTTATATAAATAAACTGAGAATTTTATGTTAGAATTTGGACTTGCGTTAATTGGTTATAGCCTAAAAGGATAGTTGTATAGGGAAAAATATGTTCATATTAAATACTTGCATAATTGAGCAACACATGGAACCGGAAACAAATGGAAAGCGAGACAGGTGGAAGTCAAGCCTGGAGGCAACAACCTCGGTTGTCCCCGAAGAGGATATTGCTCATAAAGACAAATAAACACCTATCACCCGGTAACATTCAATGGAGAATATTCTATAGCATTAAGTACATAAGTCGTTACAGATAATATGACATTCATAGCTTGCCGTTACACATTCTTCAATGGCCTCCATAATTGTCATTTAAGAGGGGCTTGATCATAGGACCTTGTTCCCTAGATGCAACTATAAATAGTGAGTTCAACAACTATTGTAGACACGAATTTTCTGACAAACTTATGCTATATACTGTTCAAAGCTCAATAACATTTTATCTTCTTGCTTATTAATATCGTTATTATTGCCTCAATGAATCTTGGAACCAACATCTCTATTGTCTTATCTCGATTTCAACGCTAATTCTTATATTCTTATTTAATTTATTATCATTTTGTGATCAAATCGATTCGCATGTCTATAAATCACGTATAAATTCAACTATACTGTTTTATGGTTAAACAATTTGGCGCCCACCGTTGGGCTTAGACAATTGCATAATTAAGTTGATCCTTGCATCTATTACTAACATGTTTGATTCTTTGTTCATCGCAAAAAATCATAAAAATGGCAGATAACGATGTCAACGTCGCACACAATGTTGAGGCCCAAGGAAATCAACCTCGGCACGAAGACTCAATCAGTGATACCCACAAAGAGGGGGATGAGGCCACGCTGGTCCAAGGCAGACAATATCCACGACATGTTCGAGAGGGAACTCCTGATGATGCTAATGATGACCACGTCGCTGAAATAGTAAGAATCCTGAGGGAGCAACAAGAGGTTATTATGGGCCATCTCTCACAATTTGATTAGGTCATAACGGAGTTGAGGTATCTATTGTCGGGTGCTTTCAATAACGCAAATGGACCAGGTCCAGTTTCTCCCGGTGCTCCCGCAAACCAAACAACGAAGAGGGTTGACAACAACACCCTGATGGGCGAAGTCGGCTTCGATAGGGCCGGGAGGAACGGTAGCGGATCCGGTAACAATAATGAGAATGATCCCTTTAAAGCCGAGCTCATACGGTTTATAAGGGAAATAAACGCGCGAATGGATCAAATGTGGGTACACCGCCAATATTGAAAGAACCGAATTCAAAGAAATACACTCAGTTGTCATTTAAACCAAGCGTGGAACTAGAGTTTATCTCGAAGCACTTCAAAATGGCAGACATTCCAAAATATTATGGGACTTCGAATCCTCATAAACACATCACCACCTATACAACGGCGGTGAAGGGGAACGACTTTGCTTCGAACGAGATTGAGTCAGTCTTACTGAAGAAATTTTGGGAGACCCTCACGAAAGGGGAAGTGACATGGTATTCGCTTTTACTCAAGCACTCAATCGATTCCTTCGAGATGCTCAAAAATTCTTTTATCAATGCACATGCCAGGGCTAGGAAGGTGCAGGCCTGTAAGGCCGACATATTCAGGATTGCACAAGGAAAGTTTGAATTGATGCGCGAGTTCGTGACCTGATTCCAGAAAGAAAGGATGATGTTGTCGGTCGTACAAGACGAATGTGCAGCTGAGGTATTTAGTAAAGGGTTGAATCCAAGAAGTTCCGACGCTTATCGAAAATTGAAAGAAAGTCTGTTCTAGTTTCAAGCAACAACATGGATGGATGTTCACAACTAGTACGAGTTGAAGATAAGAATTGAGGATGACGAGCTCAATTTCTTGCCATCAACCAAGGGTCTGGATCTGGAGAAGAATAAGGATAAATCAAAGGAAAATGATGTTTTAGACGTCAATACTAC
This sequence comes from Nicotiana paniculata, assembly GCA_005239505.1. NCBI lineage: Eukaryota > Viridiplantae > Streptophyta > Magnoliopsida > Solanales > Solanaceae > Nicotiana > Nicotiana paniculata. Next base: position 51,727 of record MDKI01289021.1, on the reverse strand, counting down.
ACAATATTATAAGTTAATTGTGCAGTACCCAATTTTCGAGTGCTGTCTAATAAGAAGAACCTGGTTCTTCTTGGTGTACTACTTACTACTATTTGCGGAATAATAAAGCAGTAAAGTAAAGACACAGATATTTTACGTGGAAAACACCTGGCTCAAAAGGTGAAAAAACCACGACATACTCCTCAGTAGAATTTGCTCAAACACTTCACTAAAAACTCTGAGCCAAAAGGACTTACAAAATAAAATTTTTTGTAATCCTAGGATTATCTCTAATCCTATGTAGTAACTAGCCTCTAGATAATTTCTACCACACTTCAAGCTAACTCTAACTTGAACAATGTGTACCTATTACAATTGCTTCTTTGAAAGCTGAAAAGATACAATGTTAAAACTCCTACTACAACCAACTAGACTCAATGATAAACGAATGGAACTGTTTCTTCTAGTTGAACTGTAGCCTTTCCCCAATACTTCTGCTTGCAAATATCCTGGGAATTTTTCTTTCAGAACTTGATTCAATTTAGTCTTTGTGCGTCGTGAATTTCAGCAGTAATACCTTGAGTATTTATAGAGTCAGTTGTTGAGCTTGTCTTCCAATTCCAGTTCAACCCTACCTACGTGAACCAATTCGAACCAAACTCAACTTCCTTTCTTTTGTTACTTTTCTTGCTGAATTAAACTTCTGTCATCTTCATCATTTTGCAATCTTTTCGTATTAGGAGACATCCTCTTAGTTTTTTGATACTCAGCAATCACTGATATCTCATATGCTTGTACGATTCTTGTGCCAACTGCTCCGTTCAGGTGTGTATGCTTTGATGGACCTGGTTCAACTTGTCATCATTTGTCAATCGTCAAAACCCATTCAGTGACATGGGCCAACAAATTTCCCCTTTTTGATGATGACTAAATCTGTGCTTTTATCCTGTATACACTTCAACCACTTTGTATATTTTTAAGCATTAATCATTGAGAACCAGGTTCATTAGGTTATAAATATCACTTTTGAAAATTTTGAAACACACAACACATCTTCCCCCTTTTGGCATCATCAAAAAGTTGCAAAATGATACTTACCAGTTTTAAATTCTAACTCATGGACAATTTAGGCAACTGCAGGTGAAAACATGATTAATCAACACAAGAAACTAATAATGTAAGCTAAATAAGAAATTGAGACATTTTTCAAAATAACAAGCTTTCAGTGACTAACAGTGATGATCAGCACCAAAACAGATTAAAATCAAAACAGCCAAAACATGAGAAAAACAGAATAAAAACTGAAACAAAAACTAGACATTGTCCCGAACTGGGCACTTGATTGGTTTGGAGGGGGTAGCACTGGACATTCCTAAGGCTGGGAGGGTGCAGATGAGGCTGGGTTCTTGGTTTGTAGAAGGGACAACATTTGGTGTAAAACACCTTCATTTTTCTCCTTCTCCTTTGCTAACTCAGCTTTGAGATCATCACGCTCAGCTTCCACCTCAACTAAGCGAGACTTCAATTGAAGGATCTTCATATCCTTTAACTTGCTTTCCTGCACCAGAGTACGGACCTTGCTGTTGAATCGTTGCTTCCGAGATGAACCAGGTTCATCTGCTGGGGCATTGACAGTATAATCACAAGACAGGAGAGTGTCCTTCCCAAAGAAATCCTTAGCAGTAGCCATCTTAGCCTTCTTTGTAGGAACTATAAAATGAGCAAGAACTGCAGTCAGAATAAAGCCATAAGGGATCGCATGGGCTTTGGTTCCATTCACCACTCTGTCCAAGAGCTGGATGATAAAAGATGGCCAATTGATCTGCTTGCCTATGTACAGACACTCCATAAGGGTTAAATCCATGTAGTTAACAATGTGTCTTCGTTCTTGTCTGGGAAATAGGAATTTGATCACAAATTCAAAGAACAACTTGTGCTCAGGCTTCATCTCACTCTTGTACACAGCCCTGGGTTCAACCTCCTTCTCATTGTCGCAGAAGAATCTGGTGATATTGAGAGCTGAGGCCATTCCACCTAAACAAGGCTATCTCTCCCTCGTGTAGTTGTCATAACCCTTAGCTGGAATGTCTAGAATGACTCCTAGTTCTTGATCATCAAAGGAGACTTCAACTAATGAGGTGACTGTGCCTTCAATGATTGTGGCATTCCCCATGAACTCCACAACTTTATTTCTGACCAGCCTGCCTTCCATGCGAGGGACCATGTCCTTCCAGCCCTACTCTGCCAGAAAATCTAGTAAATACCTCATTCCAGGCTCCTCCAAATCCTTCAACAATTTTCCCTTCAAGATCGTTGTGTTGCCAAACATGGCAACTCTCTCGGTAGACACTTCTCCAACCTCCTTTTCTTCCTCTCCACTCCATTCTATATCATCATCCCTCTCAACAATTTGTACTTTCTTCACCTTCTTTATCTTAGACCTTGTCCTCGAAGTAGTACTCCCAGTGATGATGGACACAGTAGCTGACTTCTTTGAAGAAGTCTTAGCCTTTTTGGGCTTGGGTGTCTTGATAAACACTGGAGCAGCCTCCTCTTCTAGTTGGACCAAGTCCAACAGCTCTTCATCATTAACAATAGCTTCAACAAGCTCCCTTACCTTTGCTTTCCCCTTCTCTGCCTTCTTTCTTTTGCTCTCTTGCAGAGCTTTTTCCAACTTCTCCTCCTTTTCTCGTACAGTATTTCTCGTAGCACGTACCCTAGGAACACGTACACCAACAGAACAACAGTCTTCCTTTTCTTTGAAGGAACTGAGGCTTTATACTTTTTGGACTTTGGAGTCCTTATCTTCTTGGGGTTGTATGAGTCCCCCAGCTTCTTCAGTCTTTCAGCCAAAGTTTCTTCCCCAGAAGAAACATGTTCATCTATTTCCTTCATTAAATTCTCCAACCCAGCAACAGCTTCCTTAACTTCAGTATATCCCCTAAAACCATGACATCTTCTTCAAGATTTTCAAGAATGGGGACACAAATTACAAGCATGGTACCATCCACCCCAGATCCCCTCTCATCTACTTCTCCCTCGTTCTCAAGATTTTTCTCTTTCCCAAATTTTATTTGCCTTCTTGGAACTTCCACATCCACCACAGACCCCACCAACACAAATTGATTTTCACCAGAATTTAAATCAGAGGTAACTTCAGTATTACCTTTCTCAGCACTGGATGAACCAGGTGCTTCGTCTTCATTGGCTAATTTGAATGAATCATTGGATGAGTCTGGTTTGGAGCCTTCCTCAGCATGTAACAATTCTTCCAAGAATTTTGCTCTTGAACCAGAAGCCACAGATTTGCGTGCAAGAATCTTAACACGACGGGTTTTGGGGGCTGGGGTAGGGTTTGGTGTGGGTTCAGGGATTGTAGAGTGTTCTGGGGTTGATGATTTTTCAGGATACTTGGAACTATAAACTGAGGGAGAGTTTGAGTCGGATTCATAGTTTCCCCCATCATAATATCTGTTTGGGGATGAGTCAGAAGAAGCTGGTGGAGGAGATGACATGATTTTGATTTTGTTAGAGAGAGAAGAGAATAAAAGGCAATAGGGATTTGAGTAAGTTGAACAAGGTTCGACTATTGGTTTATGCACAATGGGTAATGATGGCCTATTTAACTTGTGGATGGGGAGATTACAACGGAAGTGTATTAACCCAAGTAGGATACTAATCTATTAAGGACTGTCAGCGATTGGACATTGATTAGACAGTTACTTTCCCCCTAAAACTAGGCTAATTACTTGAGACGAGACTTCTTGGAACTGGTTCATTATTTGGGTAAGTACGAGAATTTGAATTTGAACCATAAATGGATAGAGTCCTGCTCATGTATGACTGTACTTGAATTAATACATGTCTGGAGATGAGAACGTACCTTGTCATTCATGTAAACCAGTATGGATGAACCAGGTTCATCCTGTTAAATTTTTTTGTTTTGCCTCAATTCACAAAGATAGAGAAACATCATTAGTAACTAGGGAATCATATTAATACATGGAAGAAGAGTATGGAAATAAAGACATAGTACTGAGCAATGATTAATCTGATTAAGTACCTAATTAAAATTTTCTAGCCAAAAAAATCTTCCTTTTTTTTTCAAATTTTCTTTTTCAATTAGGTGATCTTAATCATCCCTAATTCAAGCCTGTTTCTCTCATAATGCTTCCTACTCAATGCTTTGGTAATATATCAACAATTTGACGATCAGTAGCACAGGATTCGATTGAGATCATTCCCTTTTCATAGTTATCCCTCAGGAAATGGTGCCAAACATCTATGTGCTTAGTTCTCTTATGATGAACCGGGTTCTTAGTCATACTAATTGCACTAGTGTTATCACAGTAAATAGGAATACATACCACATATATACCAAAGTCCAGGAGTTTTTGCTTGTTCCATAGCAACTGGGCACAATAAGAGGCTGTAGCTACATATTCAGCCTCAGCAGTAGACAAGGCTACTGAATTTTGTTTCTTGGTGGCCCAAGAGACAAGGCAGGAGCCCAAAAAGTGATCCATGCCTGAAGTACTTTTCCTGTCAACCAGGAAACCTGCATAGTCAGCATCAACATATCCTACAAGGTCAAAATTACTACCTTTAGGATACCAAAGGCACCGTTCAGTGGTGCCCTTCAGAGATCTTAAAATTCTTTTTACTGTAGTGAGGTGGGGCTCCTTTGGATTGGCTTGAAACATAGCACATAGTCCCACACTGAACACAATATCAGGTCTACTTGCAGTAAGATAGAGTAGAGACCCAATCATCCTTCTGTATGTCTTCTGATCAACGGATGAACCAGGTTCATCCACATCCAATTTTGTGGATGTGGCTATTGGGGTATCTATCTCCTTTGAATCCTCCATTTTGAATTTCTTGAGGAGTTCTTTCACATACTTCTATTGATGTATCATTGTGCCATGTGGAGTTTTTTTGATTTGAAAACCTAAGAAGAAGGTTAGCTCACCCATCATACTCATTTCAAACTCACTACCTATTAATGTAGCAAATTCCTTGCTAAGCTTTTCAGTAGTTGCCCCAAATATGATATCAACAACATATATTTTCACAATAGGAAGATCTTTTCCCTTTTCCTTTAGAAACAAAGTATTGTCTATCTTGCCTCGTTTGTACCCATGTTCCAGCAGGAATTTTGACAATCTCTCGTACCAAGCTCTAGGTGCTTGCTTGATACCATAGAGAGCCTTGTCAAGTTTATAGACATGATCAGGTGACTCTTTTCTTTCAAAACCAGGAGGTTATTTTACAAATACATCTTCCTACAAATAGCCATTAAGAAAGGCACTCTTTACATCCATCTGATGAAGAGTGAATTCCATGTGTGAAGCAAATTCTATAAGAAGTCTGATTGCCTCCAATCTTTCCACAGGTGCAAAGGTCTCATCATAGTCAATTCCCTCTTCTTGGTTGTATCCTTGAACAACCAGTCTAGCCTTATTTCTTGTAACAGTTCCATCCTCATCGAGCTTGTTCTTAAAGACCCACTTGGTGCCAATTACTGATCTGTCTAGTGTCCTGGGTACCAAGTGCCATACCTGACTCCTCCCAAATTAATTCAGCTCTTCTTACATGGTTGTTACCCAATCAACATCTTGTAGGGCTTCAGCAATGTTCTTTGGTTCAATCAAGGATAGAAATGCATCAAATGCACACAAATTTTTCAAGGAGGATCTAGTTTTGATTCCAGATCTCAAGTCTGTTATGATGTTCTCAAGAGGGTGTGAAATCTGATATCTGTGTGGTTTGAGTACCAATTGTTCACTTCTGGATTGTTCCATGTTGTCTTGTAGTTGTGGAACAGGATCAGGGCTAGTATTTTCATGTAGAATTCCCCTGTCAAGTTGTGTGGGGTTGTTGAACCTGGTCTATCACCTGTTCCATCTGCCATAGGTGCTTCAATGTGGTCATTGCTCCTCACCAGTCCAAGATCCTCATCTTCTGGTTCCTGTCTCTCAGATAAAGTGTTAGTTTCATCAAAGGCAACATGTACACTTTCTTCTACACACCTAGTTCTTTTATTGTATATTTTATAAGCTTTTCTATGTGTTGAATATCCCAAGAACACTCCCTCATCATTTCTGGGATCAAATTTTCCTAGAGAATCTTTGCCATTATTATGCACATAACACTTGCATCCAAAATCCCTAATATGGGATATGTTGGGCTTTCTCCCTTTAAGTAATTCATAGGGAGTTTTCTCTACCAGAGGTCTAGTCATGCATCTATTAATAATGTAGCATGTAGTGTTAATTGCTTCTGCCCAGAAGCTGTGAGGTAGTTTGCTTGATAAAAGCATGGTTCTTGCCATGTGTTCAAGAGTTCTGTTTTTCCTTTCAACAACCCCATTTTGCTATGGGGTTCTAGGAGCATAAAAATTGTGATTGACACCATGTTCATCACATAACTCAGCAAACTTGGTATTCTCAAACTCAGTACCATGGTCAGATCTTATTGATGCCAGTTGATGTCCCAATTGATTTTGAGCTTTCTTAACAAATGAGGTGAACATATCAAATTCTTCATCCTTAGATGACAGGAATAAGGTCCAAGTGAACCTTGAAAGATCATCAACTAGCACCATCACATATCTCTTACCACCTCTACTTAAAGTTCTCATAGGACTGCATAGATCTATATGAACTAGTTCCAACGTCCTGGAGGTACTGACCATTTTCTTACTTTTGAAAGAGGACCTTACCTACTTCCCCCTGGCATATGCCTCACAAACTTTATCTTCCTTGAACTTAATATTAGGAAGTCCTACCACTAAGTCCTTAGAGACTAGTTTGTTAAGCTGAGCTAGACTTGAATGACCAAGTCGTTTGTGCCACAGGAGGGGGTCACTGTCCAACACACTTAGACAAGTGAGTTCATTTTCAGACAGTGTGGAAAAATATATGACATAGATGTTATTCATTCTTTTTCCCTGCAAAACAATCTTGTCAGTAAGCAGGTTAATCACAAAACATTTTGTGGAAGTAAAAGCAATCAGGTTACCTCTGTCACATAGTTGTGATACAGTGGTCAGACTATATTTCAAGCCATCTATTAGATACACATGTTCAATAGATCGTGTATCATCCTTACCTACCTTACCAACCCCAATATTTTCACCTTTCTTTCCATTTCCAAAGGAGACATTTCCTCCTTTGAGACTTTCAAGTGAAAGGAACTGTTCCATGTTCACAGTCATATGCTTTGAGCAGCCACTATCCAAGTACCAAATATGGCTGCCTCCTCTCACTTGAACCTAAAAAAGGAATCAAAGGTTAGTCTTAAGAATCCAAACTAGTTTGGGTCCTTTTCAATGAGAGAATGGATGAATCAAATTTTTCCTGGATTTGGCAGCCAGTTTTTCCCTTTTACAAACCTCTCATTTTTTCGATTGGCCTGCTCTTTTGTAGTACACTCATATTTGTAGTTTCCAGTCTTACCACAATGGGTGCAGATTTTATTCTCAGGAATAATGAGATACTTGTTTTTGGGATCCCACTTAGGAAATTCACTTCCAAAGCCAATCCCTCTCCTGTTGCTACTATGATTCTCTTGAAGTTATATCAGGGCGTCAGAGGATTTATTCCATTTACAGGTTCGATCTAATTCATGTTTGACTTTGCCAAGATCTTCTTTAAGAGATCTTATCTGCTCATCCTTGGCATACATTTTATGTTTCAATTTACCTAAGTATTCTTCTAACAAAGCATGAGAGTGATCAACTACCCTTCTACTGGATCCTAGTCTTAGCTTAAGTTTTCAGATTTTAGCCCTTGAATCTCAGTTTCGAGTGGATGAACCTGGTTCATCAAAACAATGTTTTTCTTTTCAGATTCATTGACCCTTATTTCCAGGTCCATGCATTTTGCTTTTAGCATTGCACACTCTTTAGATAGTTGATCCTTCTCTTTGTTTGTTTCCTCAGAATCATCTATGAAGTCAAGTAGCAACTCAGAGAGTTTCTCCTTAGATAAAAACTTTATTTTAGTTTTAAGTTATGAGATACTTACCTTTGGTTCTTCATAAGTCTCCTTATCAGATTCTCCAATTTCGATGAGAGCCTGATCTTCTGTATCCCCATCTTCTGATTCTTCGTCTGAACTTTCCCCCCAAGCAGCAACCAAGCCTTTGTTGTGTTTGTCTTGGGTTGAACCTGTTCCTTCTCTCGTATCTTTCATTTTTCCACTCTACTTCCCACTAAGGACAGTTATTAATGAGATGGTCAGTCTTACCACATTTATAGCATCCCTCATACGCTGACCTTTCTGGTGCCTTTGCCTTGTTGAAATTTCCTCCCCTGGAGATGCCCTTCTTCCTCATGAGAAAGTTTCTGAATTCCTTGGTTATCATGGCCATATCATCCTCTTCCAGATCAGCTCCCTCAGTGATCCTTGGTGCTAGAATTTTCTCCTTCTTTGGGGCATCCATCTTCATGGTTTGCCTTCTGAGTTCATAAGCAGTGAGGTTTCCAATCAACTCATCCAGTCTAAGGGTTGCCATATTTTTGGATTCCTGGATAGCAGTAATCTTGCTTTCCCAGGAGATAGGCAGAACCCTTGTCAAGATATTGTCTACCTTGTCTTCTTCAAGTATGATTCTTCCAAGAGACTTGAGTTCATTTGTCAAGGTTGTGAACCTTGTGTACATTTCCTGAATTGTCTCTCCTTCTTTCATAGTGAAGTTTTCATACTGAGAGTATAGTAGTGTACCTCTAGACCTCTTCACTTGAGCTGTTCCTTCATGGGCTACTTGTAGAGTATCCCAGATTTCCTTTGTAGTGATGCAACTTTGGATTCTACTGATTCATCTGGTCCTAATCCACACACTAGCCACTTCTTTGCTTTTGCATTCTTCTCCCATTTCTTCAGATCTTCAGCCGTGCAATCAGCCCTAGTCTTAGGTACATCTACACCTTCAAAAGTTTTCTTCATTGTTGCAAGTGGTCCATCAGTGACTATGTCACAAAGTTCATAGTCCTCTCAATAAGGTGGTCTTTCATTTTATTCTTCCACCAACAATAGTACTGGCCATTGAAGAGTGGTGGCCTTGCAGTTGATTGACCTTCCCACTTCCCAGGTGGTGCACTCATCTTGATCTTTTCCAAGGTGTTAGTATTTTCAATGATAACCTGCTCTGATACCAGTTGATGTTTTAGACGTCAATACTACACAATATTATAAGTTAATTGTGTAGTACCCAAATTTTGAGTGTTGTCTAATAAGAAGAACCTGGTTCTTCTTGGTGTACTACTTACTACTATTTGCGGAATAATAAAGTAGTAAAGTAAAGACACATATATTTTATGTGGAAAACACCTGGCTCAAAAGGTGAAAAAACCATGACCTACTCCTCAGTAGGATTTGCTCAAACACATCACTAAAAAATCTGAGCCAAATGGACTTATAAAATAAATTCTGTTGTAATCCTAGGATTAACTCTAACCCTATGTAGTAACTAACCTCTAGCTAATTTCTACCAGACTGCAAGCTAACTCTAACTTGAACAATGTGTACCTATTACAATTTCTTCTTTGAAAGCTTAAAAGATACAATGTTAAAACTCCTACTACAACCAACAAGACTCAATGATAAATGAATGGAACTGTTTCTTCTTGTTGAACTGTAGCCTTTGCACAATACTTCTGCTTGCAAATATCATGGGAATTTTTCTTTCAGAACTTGATTCAATTTAGTCTTTGTGCGTCGTGAATTTCAGTAGTAATACTTTGAGTATTTATAGAGTCAGTTGTTGAGCTTATCTTTCAATTCCATTTCAACTCTACCTGGGTGAACCAATTCGAACCAAACTCAGCTTCCTTTCTTTTGTTACTTTCCTTGCTGAATTAAACTTTTGTCATCTTCATCAGTTTGCAATCTTTTCGTATTAGGAGACATCCTCTTAGTTCTTTGATACTCAACAATCACTGATATCTCCTATGACTGTACGATTCTTGTGCCAACTGCTCCGTTCAGGTGTGTATGCTTTGATGGACCTGGTTCAACTTGTCATCATTTGTAAATCTTCAAAACCCATTCAGTGACATGGGCCAATAGATGATTTCAACACAGATCGACGATTTTCAAGAGATCGATTTTTGCCCCATGAAAGGGTCGAAGGACATGGCAGAGGTTTTCAGTGAGCTGATAGATTCACTACCGATAGGTGAACTGATCGCGCCGAAATAATAGATCATTGCATGACAAGGAGGTGTCAGGTTCCCGAGACTCTTCCTACCCTAGGCTATCCAAATACAACTTAAATGTCAGCGTAGTGGAAATAGTGCCAGCTATGAGGAACATTAAGGAAGCACAATTTCTGAAGCCAATAAGATCCAATCCCAGTCAAAGGGTTCTTAGTCTATGGTACGAGTACAATGTGAACAACGGCTACCGTAATGGTGACTACCGGTATTTGCTCAAGGAGGTAGCGATATTTATGAAATACGATCATCTAAGAGAATTCTTAAGTGATGGGGTTAATAACAACTACAGCCGGAGTCGGGATAACACGGAACCCTCGAAAGAGGGAGAAAAGCCTCCTCGTCTGACGATCAACATGATTTTTGGAGGGAATGATATTAATGGTGTAACTTTATCGGAAGACAAAAAGACGAAGGTATTAGTGACCTATAGCAAGAGACTCCAGAAAGTCCCTGAAGATGACATCACGTTCACAGAGGAGGACGCAGATGGACTCTTACTACCGCATAACAATGACCCTAGTAATCTCTTTTAATCTTTTAGACTTTAAATTTAAATATGTTTTGGTGAAGTTAATCATATATTATACAATGGAGAGTGCTGGAGCAAGCCAAGATGGCCGCAAGTATCATTCCATCCACAAAGCTCCTCGCCGAGTTCAATTTTGCAAGCGTGACTACCCAATGAGAGATTTTGTTGCCTACGAATGCCGAAGGGGTAATGAAGATGACCCTTTATGAAGTAGTAGACGGAGATATGGTCTATAATATTATCCTTGGGAGACCATGGCTTCATGTGATGAAGGATGTACTGTCAATATATCATCAACTTCTGAAATTCCAACCCTGGAGGGAATTAAGAAGATAAAAGGAGACCAACCGGCAGGGAGGGATATGAACGCGATCTCAGCTTCCAGTAGCAAACGGAAGGAGCATGGAGCATAGAAATTACAGGAATCGACGCCTGCTCCTGAGCCGGACGAAGTCAACTAGGGAGAGGAGTCGTTGGAATCCTATCAAGTACCAAGATATTTTCAGGTACTAGAAGAAATGAACACAACTAAATCCACAACGGAAGAACTCGAGCAAGTCACCTTGTTTGAAAAGTTCTTGGAGAGGAAGTTCCACTTTGGGACAGGACTAAACCCCGAGCTCAGGTTAGGATTCATAGAATTTCTGAAATTTAACATTGACTGTTTTGCATGGTCGCACTTGGATATGACAGGTATCCCACTAGAAGTTACAATGCACAAACTAAGCCTTGATCCTAAAATTCCTCTGGTGAGCCAGAAAAAATGCCCTATTGTCGAATTCAGAAACAAATTCGTCAAAGAAATCGTTTGTTTGATATTGGTTTAATCCGAGAGGTAAAGTATCCTAACTGGCTAGCTAACGTAGTAGTAGTTACAAAGAAGAATAATAAATTCCACAGGTACGTAGACTATAAGGATCTAAATAAGGTGTGCCCCTAAGACCCGTTCCCATTGCCAAACATTGATCAAATGATTGATGCAACTTCTAGACACGAGTTAATGTGTTTCCTCGACGCTTACTCTGGGTACAATCAGATCAAGATGAACCTGGAGGATCAGGAAAAAACTTCATTCATAACAAACTTCAGCACATATTGCTATAATGTGATGCCTTTCCGACTAAAAAACACCGGAGCCACTTATCAAAGGCTCGTAAACAAAATGTTTGAAAAACAAATAGGGAAAACCATGGAAGTTTACATAGATGATATGCTAGTTAAGTTGTTGAACGCAGGTGGTCATCTTAAACACATGCAAGAAACCTTTAACATCCTAAGGAAGCAAAACATGAACCTTAACCCCGAAAGGTGTGCATACGAAATCAGCCCCGATAAGTTCTTAAGGTTCCTGGTGTCACAAAGGGGAATCGAAGTCAATCCTGATAAAATTAAAGCCATCAAGACATCCCTGACGAGCTATCATATGAAAGAGGTTCAAAGGATGACAGGAACATTGGCCGCTTTAAGCAGACTCATTTCTCGGTCTTCAGATAAATGTCATCACTTCTTTTCACTTCTAAAAAAGAAGAACAACTTCGAATGGACTCCAGAATGCCAGCAGGATCTGAAGCATTTGAAAAGGTATTTGTCGAGCCCTCTATTATTATCAAAACCGGAGGAAGGTGAGTAGTTGTTGATTTACTTAGTGTTCTCAGAGGTAGCGGTAAGTGCCGTTTTAGTCCGTGAAGATGAAAGTACACATCTACTAGTTATTATGTTAGTTAAATTTTAATGGGAGCGAAAACTCGCCACCCGCATCTGATAAAATTGGCCTTAGCTCTTGTGGTCGCTCCTCGGAAGCTTAGGCCTTATTTCAAATGTCATTTGATAGCCGTGGTGACAACCTTTCCCCTACCGAAAATCCTTCACAAACCTGAACTATCAGGTCGGCTGGCTAAATGAGTTAATTTGACATAGAGTATAAACCTAGAACAACGATTAAGTCACAAGTTTTGGCCGACTTTATGGCCGATTTTAGTTCGGGACTTCCTCCTTTGGCTATCAAAGAAGCAGTGATGATATCTGAATCGACGTTAGGAGTTTGAACCTTGTTCCCGGACGGAGCTTCCAACATGAAAAAGTTTGGGCTCGATGTAGTGCAAATCACGCCTTCGGTAGAAACCCTAAGGCAGGCCATAAGAACTGTTCCTCTGAGTAACAACGAAGCAGATTATGAAGCTTTGATTGCAGGAATCGAGCTAGACCGGGGACTAGACTGTGAGGTTATAAAAATAAAATGTGATTCCCAATCGGTAGTAAATCAGGTCTACGGGATCTTTGAAGCCAAAGAGGAACGCATGTCCAGGCTCTTCTCAACGGTTTAGGGAATGGTCAATTACTCACATTCTCAGAGAACAAAAAAGCAGAAGCAGACGCACTAGCCAATCTGGGATCGTCCACGGAAATAAAGGGATTGGATTTCAGTATGGTTGTACAACTTATGCATTTGGTGTTGGACGTAGACAGCTATTATGCAATAAACAAGACCAATTTTGTCTAGGACTGGAGAAATGAGATTATTGGTTATCTCGAGCACGAAAAGTTACCTGAGAATGTCAAGGCATCCCGAGCGTTGCGCACGAAAGACGCCCAATACTGCTTTAGGCGAGGCTAATTGTATAGAAAATATTTTCAAGGCCCGTTGGCCCAATGTTTAGGAGCCTCCGAAGCTAATTACATCATGAGAGAAATTCACGAAGGGATCTGTGGAAACCACTCGGGTGCGGACTCCTTGGTAGTAAAGCTGGTTAGGGTAGGATATTACTGGCCCCGGATGGAACAGGATGCTAAGGAATATGTTCGGAAATACGATAAGTGTCAACTCTATGCACCGTTGGTGTACTAGCCGGCAGATTTATTGCAATCAGTTCTATCATCTTGGCCATTCATGAAGTGGGGAATGGAAATAGTCGGTCCGTTATCGCCGGCTCCAAGTAAGGTATGATTTATTTTTATTTTTATTGACTACTTTTATAAGTGGATTGAAACAATTCCTTACTAGAAAATCGGCGAGCGCGAAGTGGTAGATTTCCTGTGGGAGAACATAATTTTCAGATTCGGGATACCGAAAGAGATAGCATACGACAACGGGCCACAATATATTGGTCCAGAGGTCACAAAATTGCTTAAATACCAATAGATCAAAAGAATCACATCATAACCTTATCACCCGAGTACAAATGGTCAAGAAGAATCAACAAACAAGGTGATTATCCAAAATCTCAAAAAGAGGTTGGAAGCTGCTAAAGGAAAACGGCCCGAAGAGCTATTGGGAGTACTATGGGCATATCGAACAACAACTAAATCAAGCACGGGGGAGACTCATTTCTCTCTTGTATACAGAGTAGAGGCCTTGATCCCGGTGGAAGTAGGAGAACCTACCCTGAGATACTTTTGGGTGGATGAAGAAACGAAAAATAGTTGTTGGTCAAATTAGAGCTGCTCAACGAACACATGGACTTGGCGCGTATAAGGATGGCAGCCCAAAACAGAGACAACAACAACAACAACAACCCAGTATAATCCCACAAGTGGGGTCTGGAGAAGGTAGAATGTACGCAGCCTTACTCCTATCCTGGAAGGGGCAGCGAGACTGTTTCTGATAGACCCTCGAATAAATAGGTGAAAGAAGCCCTGATAGCAAGTAATAGCAAGACAAATAATTAGAAAACTAAATCAAAGATAGCAATAGAGAATATAAAAGAGGTACTGATAACAAGTAATAGCAAGATAATATATTTAGAAAACTAAATCCAAGGCGGCAAACGAGAATATAAACGAAGTACTGCTAGCAATTTACGGAATTACCGATGGCAAGTAATAACAAAACAAAACATGTGAATATAGTAAACTAAGGAAAAAAGGGTACCGTACTAGCACTAATACTATCAAACTAGAGAAGACAAAGGGAAACACACGACTACCTACTAATATTCTACCTTATCTTCAACCTCCACACCTTTCTATCTAGGTTCGTGTCCTCGGTTAGCTCAAGTTGCGCCATGTCCCACCTGATCACCTCTCCCCAAGACTTCTTTAGTCTACCTTTACCCCTCATCTCACCTCCAAAGGCCAACCTATCACATCTCCTGGTTGGGGGCTGTGCTTCTCCTCTTAACATGCCCAAACCATCTCAACCTTGCCTCACACATCTTTGTCTCTGCAGGGGCCACTCTCACCTTGTCCCGAATAAATTCATTCCTAATTCTATCCAACCTAGTATTCCCACACATCCATCTCAACATCCTCATTTCCGCTACTTTCATCTGCTGGACATGGGAGTTTTTGACTGGCCAACACTCTACCCCATACAACATAGTCAGTCTAACCACTACCTTGTAAAACTTACCCTTAAGTCTCAACGGCACATTCTTATCACACAAGCCACCGGAAGCGAGCCTCCACTTCATCCACCCTGCTCCAATACGGTGTGTGCATCCTCATCTATTTACCCATCCTTTTGAATTATAGACCCCATATACTTGAAACTCTCTCTCCTAGGAATGACTTGCGTATCGAGCCTCACATCCCCGTCCTCCTCCTGGGTAATACCGCTGAACTATCACTCCAAAGATACTGTCTTGGTCCTGCTCAACTTGAAATCCTTAGACTCTAGAGTATGTCTCCAGACCTCTAGCCTCTCGTTAATTCCATATTGCGTCTCATCAAGCATGACTATGTCATCCACAAATAACAAGCACCAAATCACCTCCCCTTGAATGTGTCTCATCGATGAATCCACTGCCAGGGAAAACAAAAACAGGCTAAGTGATGATCCCTGATGCAACCCTATCTCAACCGAAAAGTAGTCAGAGTCTCCTTCTGCTGTCCTAACCCGTATCGTAGCTCCATCATACATGTCCTAAATCACTCTAATATACACTAAAGGCACTCATCTAGCATCCAAACATCTCTATAAAACCTCTCTCGGGACTGTTTCATAGGCTTTCTCCAGGTCAATGAACACCATATGCAAATACTTCTTCATCGCCCTATACTGCTCCACAAATCTCCTCACAATGTGAATGGCCTCAGTAGTCGACTATTCCGGCATGAAACCAAATTGGTTCTCGGAAATAGACACACTCCTCGTCAACCTCCCTTCAATCACCCTCTCCCACACTTTTATCGTGTGGCTAAATAACTTTATACCCGTATAGTTGTTGCAGTTTTGTGGGATCATCGTACTCCACCTCGACTCTCCAGGAATATTCTGCGTGCTAAAAATGACGTTAAACAACCTTGCAAGCCATTCCAAGCCCTCCTTACCCACGCTCTTCCAGAATTCCACTGGGATCTTGGTCGGCCCAGTCGCTCTACCCCTACTCATCTTGCGCATAACCCTTACAACCTCCCCCACTCGTATGCGTCTATAGTACCCAAAATCTCGCTGCCGCTACGAGTACTCCAACTCCCCCAGCATAATGCTCCTATGTCCCTCTTCATTCTAGGGGTGGGCATCGGTCGGTTCGGTTCGGTTATGAATATTATCGGTTTAGCATATCAGTTATCGGTTTATAAATTTGGTAAACCGATAACCGAACTGATAAGATATCAATATCGGGTATCGGTTAATCGATTATCGATCATTATCGGTTTGGTTATCGGTTTACGCGATAAGTTAACTCAATCTAGAGTTAAGAAAAAAAGAGAAGACAATTCACTAGAGTTAAGCAAAAAAGAGAAGAATTCACACATAGTATACTCTTCATTTCTACGTTCTGTCCAGTGGCCACAACTAGAATAGTACTAATTCTTCAACAACAATTGTCCAATTACATTAATAATAATACATAGTAGTAGCAATTTCACCTAAAAATTAACAAGTCCAAACATATAGTCCTAACAGTACAAATTCAAGTTAACAAGACAACAACTACTCAATCCTTATAGGCTTCACCAAAAAATTAGTGGATAAATACTTATCAAGCTACAACAATTCCCACTAAATGTTCCAAGGCATAAGTTGCCTCCTCCGATATGATAACAACAATAGTCGATTTAGAATTTTTATTTCACACAATACCTGCACTTCCACAAGCGTTGAAGCCCTCAAACAGTCCAAGATAAAATGTATGTCGTTTGTCAAATGCCTAACCCTAAAAAAGAAACCATAGAGAAATCCCTATATAAAGATGATTTTTGTTATAGAAATTAAAAGCCTAATGTATAAGACTAAAGACTTACGCTAGGTGTAACTAGTAAGGTCTATGAAGAATGAAGATGAAGCAACTGAAGAGTGCGGCTGAGAAAACTGAAGCCCTGCATATGTATATACTTAAGGGTAAAGTCATAATTTTATTAATTTTTATTGGGTTATCAGTTAACCCATTAACAAAATTTTCAAATCGAGACCCGAACTAATAACCCTATAGTGAAAAAAATTCTAAATCGTTAACCCAATAGCCCGATACCAATAACCCAATAAATAATTAACGGTTCGAGTTATCAGTTTTACCCGATATATGCCCAGCCCTACTTAATTCAAGCGTTTATGGAAGTAAGACTGCCATATCTGCCTACTTTGTGCCCCCTCCAATAAAACACTACCCTGCTCATCTTTTATGCACCTCATTTGGTCCAGATCCTAGGCCTTCTTCTCCCTCACCTTTGCCAGCATGTACAACTTCTTGTCCCGCCTTTATCCCCAATTTCTTCATATAAAAGACTAAATGCCAGGGTCTTAGCCGCAGTAACCACCCACTTTTCCTCCTTCACAGCCTTCTTATACCCCTCCATGTTAGCACTCTTCCGCCCCTTATCTATACTTTCTACTAGCTTCAAATATGCTGCTTTCTTGGCTTCCACTTTCCCTTGAACCTCTTCATTCCACCACCAATACCCTTTATAGACACCATAAAAACCCTTCGATACCCTTAACACCTTTCTCGCCGCCTCTCTAATACAACTTGCTATCATAGACCATATACAAATAGCTTCCCGCTACTCCTCCAGGACCTCATAGCCAGCAACTTCTCCCCCAACTCCTGGGCCTTGTCCTTATTCAATGCACCCCACCTTACCCTAAATCAAGTGCTGGTACTTCAAACAAGTAGGTCATAAGAAAGTTGGCTGTCTTTTGAAAAAGAAACCAGGTAATCTTTTGTCTTTTGTCTGCTTTGAAACTAGTCTTGTTCATGCTCCTTTAAATTCCTGGTTGTTGGATAGTAATGCAAATATTCATGTAACCAATGACTTGTAGAATCTAGTAAGCATATGGAAGCCAAAAGAGGATGAAGTCAGTATTATTATGGGCAATGGATACAAAGCAAATGTAGAGTTTATAGGGATATCTATTTTACTTTTTAAAAATAATTCTAGTATTTATTTAGAAAATACTATTTTTGTACCGTCTTTAAGACGAAAATTAGTTTATCTTTTACTTTTGAACAAAGCTGGTTATTCATTTCAACAAAATAATGGTATTATTAAAATTTTCTATGATTAGCATGTTTTTGCTGATGCCTTTTTTAAGTGATGGTCTATTTCGCTTGAATGCGTTGGATGGAATTTCTGCAATGCATGTTAAAAGAATTACCCACAAAAGATCTACTATGAGTAAAATGTCTTACCTATTATGGCATAATCATCTTGGTCATTTTTTCTAAAGAAAGAATTGAATGATTGGTAAGAAAAATATTTTACCTGTTCTTGATCCAAGAGATTTTGAAACTTGTGTGGATTGTGTTAAGGGTAAAATGGCCAAGGTTAAGAGAAAAAGTTCCACTAAGAGCTCTGAATTATTAGAAATTATTCATACTGATATTAATGGAAATTATATATATATATATATATATATATATATATCTTGAAAGTCGTCAATAAAAGTAATAAAATACTTATGATTGATTTATTTTTGAGACTGCTCAATAAAAGTCGTCAATAAAAGTAATTAAACTTTACAAGACTAAAGTTAAAACACAGCTTGGGAAGTCCATTAAGATAGTGTGGACTGACCGTGGTGGTGAGTACTATGAAAAATGTGATGAGTCCGGTCAATGTATGGGGCCTTTTGCTTTATTTTTGCAATAATGTGGGATAGTAGCACAATATACAATACCAGGTACTCCTGAGCAGAATGGTGTGACTGAAAAACGAAATTGAACTCTCATGGAAAAGGTGAGAAGTATAATGTCAAGGACTAGCCTACCTGAGTCTCTTTGGGGAGAAACCTTAAAAATATCTAGATATATCCTAAATAGAGTTCTTACAAAATTTATCTTGAAAACTCCCTTTAAACAATCGAAAACCCGAAAACCTAGCTTGAATCATTTTCATATTTGGGGATGTCCAGCTGAAGTTTGTATTTATCCACCACAGAAAAAAAACTGATCCTAAACCTACCAATTTTTTTCTTTATAGGCTATTGTGATCACTCTAAAGGTTTTAGATTTTTCTGTCTTGGGCGTGGAACTAGAATGTCCATTAATGCAATATTTCTTGAGCATGATATTTTGTGACTGTTCACGTGGGAAGAAAATTGTGTTAAAAGAGAAGGAAGTCATTGTCACTGTACCTGTTGTACATGAAAAGGTAGTAAACTCATTATTCATAAGGGGGAGAATCGAGGGAACAATGCCGGAGATCCTATGGTACCTAACAAAAATGAACATAATGAACCACTTCCTAGTCACAAAGCGAAAGAAGATATGCCATCTCTGATGATTTTATTATGTATGTGACTGAAAACTTTTATTATGGTAAGGATGAGAGTAAAAGCACGAAGGGTGATGTCGTGCACTTGTTTATGTTATGTTTTAATATTCCTATTGGTGCAAAGTATGTTGTGTTTCTCTACGGTTACCATTCTCATGATCTTATACTTCCCCCAGCATGTTCTCCCCCTCTCAGTATTTTCCGTGTAGCTTCTATTATTTGTTATTATGCCCATACATTGTTTATCTGCACATGTTTATGTTGTCGCCTTGTCCTAGCCTCATCACTACTTCGACGAGGTTAGGCTCAGCACTTACTTGTATATATGGTCGATTGTAATGATACTGCACTCTACACTGTTCTGTGCAGATCACGGTACTGGACCGAGTTGATCCCGTGTGGGGTTGCTGACTTCTATCCCACAGGAGAACCAAGGTAGATCTGCCGGCATTTGCAGACCCTGGAGTCCCCTTTGAGTTACTTCAGTTTACTATTTCTTTTATTCGAAAACAGTTGTATTTTTCTTCAGCTAGTATTTGTAGTAATTCTTATAAGTTTGTGAATTGTGACACCAGACTCTAGGTAGTTGTGTATGAATTTTTGATTATTATGAACTTCCGCACTTCTTTACTCCGTTATGTTTTAAATTATTGTTGTTTAGAGAATTTCTTAAAGAGTTAGCATATTAAATTTCTAACTGTTAGCTTACCTAGCAACTGAAAGGTTCGGCTCCATCACGATCCCAACGGTGGAAAATTCGGGTCATGACAAGTTGGCATCAAAACACTAGGTTGCTTAGGTCTCACAATTCACGGACAAGCTTGGTAGAGTCTTGGGGATCGGTATAGAGACGTCTGTACTTATCTCACATAGGCTATAAAGTTAGTAACAAGTTCACTTTTATTCCAATCTATCGTGCGATTATTGATATCCCAATACTGATTGCACTCTTCTATTCTTATTCTCTCACAGATGGCAAGAACACGTACCGCTTCTTCCACTGATCAGCAGCCGGATCCTCTAGCAGTAGCCCCCATGAGGGCCAAAGGCCGAGGTCGAGGCAGGGACAGGGGCAGGGCTTAGCCCAGAGCCCGAGCAGCAGCCCCAACTGTGGAGCCTTAGGTAGAGTTCGATGAAGAGGTTCCATCTCAAACTATTCCTGCCGGACCAGTTCAGGTTTCGGAGGAGTTTATTACCACCCTAGTGCTCCAGGATGCCTTGGTCCGATTAGTGGGCCTTATGTAGAGTGTGGCCCATACTGGCGCATTCCCCATGGCATCAGCCATATCTCAGGCTGGAGGAGGAGCCCAAACTCCTGTTACTCACACTCTGGAGCAGATGGCTCCCCAGTTTCAGACTCCAACAGCTTATCCAGTCAGAGTAGTTCAGCAGGTTGCTCCGGCACAACCCGGTGATGGGCCAGCTATGTATTCTGGGGCCTTATGGAGATTGGATAGGTTTACCAAGCTCTTTTTGGTTCGTTTCAGTGGTGCTACCTCAGAGGATCCCCAGAAGTACCTTGACAGCTGTCACGAGGTTCTTCGGAACATGGATACATTGGAGACCAATGGGGTCAACTTTGCTGCTTTTCAGATGACTGGTTCCGCCAAGAAATGGTGGATGGATTATTTATTGACCAGACCAGCTGGGTCACCTTCTCTTTCTTAGGAACAGTTATCACATCTTTTCTTAGAGAAGTTTCTGCCTATCATCTTGAGGGAGGAGCGCCACGGTCAGTTTGAGCGTCTCCAGCGGGGAAGCATGATTGTTACTCAGTATGAGAATCGTTTTGTGGATTTGGACCGTCATGTTATTCATTTTCTCCCCATAGAGAGAGAGAGGGTGAGGAGGTTTATTGACTGTCTTTCTCAGCCTATTAGATTGTAGATGCCTAAGGAGACATGGAGTGAGATTTCTTTCGAGGATGCGGCCAATGTGAGCCCGACAACTCGAGATGGTTCTTGGACAAGGAGATAAGGGGTCGGACAAGAGACCTCTTCATTCCAGTGGATTCATCGGTTCCTCATCTGGAGGCAGGGGTACTTATGATAGAGGCCATCATCCCAGGCCATTTTATTTAGCACTCCAGGCATCCCACGGTGCCCAGGTGGTCATGGATCTTATATGCCTTATTCTGATCAGCCAGCCTACAGTGCACCACCAGCTCCTATTAGTGCACATCCTCTTTAGAGTTGATTGACAGGGTCAGTTTGCCGGCCAGCAGTCTCAGCAGCCGAAGTCTTGTTATACTTGTAGTGATCTGAGGCACCTTGCTAGATATTGCCCTCCTACGTCGAGCAGTTCATAGAACCAGAGTTCTCGTGCGATGGTTCCGGCACCAGTTGCTGCGCCGCCTGCTCAGCCAGACGGAGGCAGGGGTCAAATAGTTAGAGGTAGGGGTCAGGTTGTTAGATGTGGAGGTCAGGGCGTTAGAGGTGGAGGACTTTCAACTAGAGGCCGTCCCAGGGATATAATTTAGAGTGGTAGAGCCCATCCCCGCTGTTATGCTTTCCCATCCAGAACACATGCTGAGTCATCCGATGCTGTTATCATAGGTACTGTTTCAGTTTGCAATAGAGATGCTTCAGTTCTATTTGATCGGGGGTCTACTTATTCCTATGTGTCATCTTATTTTGCTTCATATTTGGTTGTGCCCCGTGATTACTTGAGCGCCCCTGTATATGTGTCCATGCCCATGAGGGATGCTATTGTTGTAGATCGTGTGTATCGTTCGTGTGTGTTCCCTATTGGAAGTCTTGAGACCAGTGTAGACCTTTTTCTCCTTGATATGGTGGATTTTGATGTTATATTGGGCATGGATTGGTTGTCATCCTATCACACTATCTTGGACTGTCATGCCAAAACAGTGACATTAGCCTTGTCGGGGTTATCTCATTTATAGTGGAGGGGAACTCCCGGCCATTTTACCAGTAGAGTTATTTCTTATATGAAGGCTCGACATATGGTCGAGAAGGGGTATTTGGCTTATTTGTCTTATGTTCATAATTTTAGTGTGGAGGTTCCCTCTATGAATTCGGTGCCTATTGTTCGTGAGTTTTTGGAGGTATTTCCTACAGACCTGTCGGGGATGCCACCCAGCAGGGATATTGACTTGGCTCCGGGCACTCAGCCCATTTCTATTCCTCCATATCAGATGGCCCTACCAGAGTTGAAAGAATTAAAGGAACAGTTGCAAGATTTTCTTGATATGGGCTTCATTAGACCTAGTGTCTCGCCCTGGGATGCACCAGTGTTGTTTGTAAAGAAGAAGGATGGGTATATGAGGATGGGTATAGACTATCGGCAGTTGAACACTCTCTATCAAGAACAAGTATTCGTTGTCGAGGATTGATGATTTATTCGATCAGATTCAGGGTGGCAAAGTGTTTTCGAAGATTGATTTGCGATCTAGCTACCATCAGTTGAGGATTAGGGCATCCGATGTCCCTAAGACAGCTTTTCATACGCGGTATGGGCGCTATGAGTTTCTGATGATGTCCTTTGGGTTGACCAATGCCGCAGCAGCATTTATGGACTTGATGAATCGAGTTTTCAAGCCTTATTTAGATTCCTTCGTGATCGTGTTTATTGATGACATCTTGATATACTCTCACAGTCGGGAGGAGCATGAGCAGCACCTCAGGATAGTGCTCCAGACTTTGAGGTACAGTCAGTTGTATGCTAAATTTTTGAAGTGCGAGTTTTGGTTTGACTCAGTCGCTTACTTGGGTCATGTCGTATCAACATAGGGTATTCAGGTAGATCCTAAGAAGATTGAGGTAGTAAAGAACTGGCCTAAACCCACTTCAGCTACGGAGATCAGGAGCTTCTTGGGTTTGGCGGGTTATTACCGTCGGTTTGTGGATGGGTTTTCATCTATAGCAGCCCCGATGACCAGGTTGACCCAGAAGGATGCCACATTCAGATGGTCTAATGAGTGTGAGGCAGGCACTTAGAAGCTCAAGACATCTTTGACTTCAACGCCGGTGTTTGTATTACCATCAGATTCAAATTCTTCCACGGTGTATTGTGATGCCTCCCGTGTTGAGCTTGGAGCACTATTGATGCAGAAGGGAAGGGTGATTGCATATGCGTATCGGCAGTTGAAGGTTCATGAGATGAATTACCCTGTTCATGATTTAGAGTTAGCAACCATTGTTCACGCGCTGAAGATTTGGAGGCACTATCTTTATGGCATGTCGTGTGAGGCTTTCACGGATCATCGCAACCTTTAGTATTTGTTCAAGCAGAAGGATCTCAATTTGAGATAAATGAGATGGTTGGAGCTATTGACAGACTATGATATCACCATACCGTATCATCCGAGAAAGGCCAATGTGGTGGCTAACTCATTGGGTAGGAAGGCAGTGAGTATGGGCAACCTTGCGTTTGTCCCAGTCAATGAGAGGTCGCTAGCTTCAGATGTTCAGACTTTGGCCAACCAGTTCGTGAGGTTAGATATTTTAGCGCCCAGCCATATTCTAGCTTGCACAGTCTCTCGGTCTTTATTGTGTGAGCGTGTCAGAGACCGACAGTCACTTGATGGTCCTTAGGGACACAATTCAGCACAGTGGTGCCACGCAGGTTACCGTTAGAGATGACGGCATTTTGAGGATGCAGGGTCGAGTGTGTGTTCCTAATGTTTATGGGCTTCATGAGTCTATCCTTGAGGAGGCCTACAGTTCTCGGTATTCTATTCACCCGGACGCTGCCAAGATGTACCAGGACCTACGGCAACATTATTGGTGGAGGAGGATGAATAAGGATATAGTTTCTTATGTAGCTCGGGGCTTGAATTGTCAACAGGTAAATTATGGGCATTAGAGACCCGGTGGTTTGCTTCAGCAAATGGAGATTCCTGAGTGGAAGTGAGAGCGTATCACTATGGACTTTGTTGTTGGGTTCCCACGGAATCAGAGGAGATTTGAAGCCGTATGGGTTATTGTGGATAGGCTGACTAAGTCAGCGTACTTCATTCATGTGGAAGTTACCTATTCCTCGGAGTGGTTGGCAGAGATCTACAATCGGGAGATCGTTCGTATTCACGATGTTCCCATGTCTATCATTTCTGATCGAGGTACGCAATTTACCTCGCAATGTGAGTTGGGTACGCGGGTGGAGCTGAGCACAACATTTCACGTGCAGTCTGAGAAACTATTCAGATCTTGGAGGATATGCTTCGTGCTTGTGTTATAGATTTTGGAGGATTATGGGATCAGTTCTTTCCCCTTGTATAGTTCGCCTACAACAACAGCTACCAGTCGAGCCTTTAGATGGATTCCTATGAGGCATTATATGGTAGACGGTGCAGGTCGCCAGTTAGATGGTTTGAGCCGGGAGAGGCTTGGTTATTGGGTACATATCTAGTACAGGGTGCCTTAGACATGGTCAAGATTATTCAGGATCAACTTCGTACAGCTCAGTCCAGGCAAAATAGTTATGCCGACCGTAGAGTTCGTGATGTGGTATTCATGGTCGGGGAGAGAGTATTGCTTCGGGTGTCACCCATTAAGGGTGTCATGAGATTTGGAAAGAAGGGCAAGTTGAACCCTAGGTATATCGAGCCTTTTCAGATTCTTGATAGAGTGGCAGATGTTGCTTATAGACTTGCGTTACCTCCAGGGTTATCATCAGTTCATCCAGTATTCCATGTGTCCATGCTCCGGAAGTATCATGGTGATGTTGATACCCAATTTTTCTTCACATTATTTTTAACTTGCATATATACCTTCAAAATCAGGTTCCATAACAATTGGTATTTTTCTATAAATTTACCATATTTTTATTAATTTACAAGAACTAATCATATGTTTTATGCTATTTTGGCCCAATAATTAGTATTACTCATTTTAGATTTTAATTACTAATTAATCATGCTAATTTAATTTTATTAAGCATCTATTTTATTTTTATAATTATCAGCTATTTTTATAAATTATTTATCTATTTTTATGGGGTATTTAACAAATAGCCATTTTTTCATTTCAACTCTAACCTATTAAAACCAGCCCAAACCCCGATGGACCCAAGCCCAAACCTCTACCTAACCTGACCCAGGTCCTCTTAAATCCTAGCCGTTGATCATTTTGGTCAACAGCTCAGACTACCCCTTTCCTTAATTAATCCTAAACGACCTACCCCTTTTCTTAATTAATCCTAAACGACCTACCCCAAACCCTCATTCCCCCTCTCATTCTATCGTTACACTCTGCCGTCCTCTCCTCTCATCTCCTCGACTCCCTCTGCTAAACCTAGCCCCTTCTCCGGCCATTGCTTTGCCGGTAACCATGGTGGTCTTACCACCACCCACAACCTATGGCTCTCCTCTTACACCAGATTGATGAACTCCTGAGATTTTCAAGGGAACCAGAGGCGGTTGACTTACCTCCCATGATCTCACATGCCGTTCTCCGGCCATCCATGGGCGTCCGAGTAAGATTTCCTCATTTTTCGGCTAGAACCAATGGTTCTTTAGCCAGTTATCCTTATCTTCGGGTTGTCTCTATGAAACCCTAACTATCAGTCTCTGATTTTCGTAGATCTATAACAAATCTTGGCTTATTTCGAGATATTTTTGGTGTTTTCAAAGGGTTTTCCGATTTTCATGAAGTGACTCTTCACCTTCTAACTAGGGTTTTCAAACCGCTTTTCAAAAATGATTTCTCTTCATATTCTAAGTATTATCTTATGATTTTTTATTATGTTTAAGCTTTATTTGAGCCTTTTCCCTTTATGTCTGAGTTATTTCGTTAAAAACCCTAAAGTCTTAGCTTTCACCTATGGCTCTGAGTTTGTTTACAACAAAGTGTTAGTTTATTCTATTGTGTTCACTCTATTCTCTTGATTATTATGTTATTTCGTGATGTTTTACCCCATATTGCTTGTTAGGGTTTCTGGTTGCTATTACCATGCTTAATCTGTGATTCATCTCTATTCATTATTTATCGATACCTCTAAATCTTCGCCTTTCCTGCTTGTATTATGCTTATTCAGTAATTCATGTCATTGTCCTATGTAAACCCCTAATTCTATGTGATTTTACCCCGTTTTAATCATTAGGTTATGTGTTTACTTTGTATAACCTATGCTGATTCTTAAATCAGTACTACTCCTATTTCGAGTCCCTAATTTCCTGTGATTGATTACCTTTAATTGATTTCCAGTGATAATCTTTATGTCTATTAGTTATTTATTGCTTTATTACTATCAATTGATTCTTACAGTAGTGCTTTAATAAACCTGCCCCAATTCCCTACTCCGTGCTTACTATGAATGAATCTTTCCTTATTTGCTTCCTTTCCTTACTTGTAACCTTTTCCTACCGTTGGAGAGTTAACTCCCTTAATTAAGGAAGTACCCATACTATTCTTAAACTGATTGATTATGATTCCCTTAATTGCTTCCTGACTTTGATCTGCACCTTATTTACTACTGTTTTCAAATCTATATATACCCGAGCCTCTTATTTTCCAAAGACGAACGGATTTGTTCAACTCTCTCTCTCTCTATCTCACACAAATAAAAAACTATCTGCTCTCTCTCTCTCTCTCTCTTCTGTGTTAGTTACTGCTATTCTATCTTAACCGGCTGCAAGCCAAGGCTAACTATTGTGTATCTTCTACGTCTTGTTTGTGTTACTACTTTCTTCACTTCACTGGTATGTTCTAATTTAGATTTCACTTCTCAAACCAACATGTTTCTATCACTGTTGTAATTCAGTGTGTTTCTAATTTTCTTTTACTTATTATTCAACATGTATCTAGGACCCTGAACTCCCCTTTGCTTGTTAAGTTAGGCTTTACTTGTTTATGACCAGCATGTTTCTGTATACTTAGCACCTGCTTCTCCATGCCTATGACTGATACATTAGTTTAATCATGGTCTTAGTTGTTTTGGTTTTAATCTAACCTAGTACTTTACGTATCCCTGATCCTCTGAACCCTTAGGATGTTTCTATGCATGCCTATATATGTGCTTCTGCCTACTACATGTTTGCCCTTACATGCTCTGTACTTGTCCCTCAAAATCCC
Organism: Nicotiana paniculata; assembly: GCA_005239505.1. NCBI lineage: Eukaryota > Viridiplantae > Streptophyta > Magnoliopsida > Solanales > Solanaceae > Nicotiana > Nicotiana paniculata. Next base: position 24,312 of record MDKI01289021.1, on the reverse strand, counting down.
ATTACCCCTGTTTGTGGTTGTTGGACTATCCCCGGTCCTTTGTGTGATGTTGAACTTCTATTCCAATCATATTTCCCTCTTCAAAACTGTTTTCTCACTCACCCTTTCTCAAGACTATTTTCTTACTTAAATCCTTTTAAAAAATAAAAAGCACTCTCACATATACTCTTAGAAGTCTAGATTCTGCCCCTTCTGTGTGAGCATTGCCTTGGGACCCTTGAGATCCATCTGAACTTTGACACACAGAGGCTGTCCATTCCACATCGCACTTACTCTATTTGGCTATGAAATCTAGGTTTGAGCACTGCCCGGGAGCCTTGAGATCTAGGTTTGAGCATTGCCTTGGGACCCTTGAGATCCATCTGAACTTTGACACAGAGAGGCTGTCCATTCCACATCGCACTTACTCTATTTGGCTATGAAATCTAGGTTTGAGCACTGCCCGGGAGCCTTGAGATCTAGGTTTGAGCATTGCCTTGGGACCCTTGAGATCCATCTGAACTTTGACACAGAGAGGCTGTCCATTCCACATCGCACTTACTCTATTTGGCTATGAAATCTAGGTTTGAGCACTGCCCGGGAGCCCTTGAGATCCTTAGGGAGCTCTGACACACCCGGATTATGAGAAGGTTGTGAAATAATACCTGGCATTGAGGACTTGGAGACTTGAGCCTATTCTGTAGGATCCCTATAGTACTTCTTATTTTCCTTCTATTTCAGTTGTGTAATTCGTATTCAATGGCCTGTAATAATTATTTGTAAACAACTCTGGGGTCGGATAGTAAAAATGGATGGGTGATATGCATGCTGTAGTATAATTAAGGGTAGAAACTGTGCTTCTAGATTTATTTTCTCTATGCGCAATAGCAACCATGTTTAGGTACACCATGCCATGCATTAGATATCATGCTACTTATGATTTATGTGTATTCGACATCTCCACGCTTAGATATCCTGCCTATAGGATAAATAATTAGAATAAAACAAGTTGCTATTACGTGATTTTGCCCATGTTCTGAAATTTCACTAGAAGTACTGTGTTAGGACAAATAAAATGTAATCATCTCTCATCAGGCTATATACGTAGAGATCCTGTTCTAGGTGAACAACCATTAAAAATCTTTCACCTATGCTATTCCTGAAATTATGCATAATGCTATGATTCTATGTGCATTCAGAAATCTTGTTTTAGTTATTATGCATCATGCTGCATTAGATATCATGCTATAGGATCGTATTTGTTTAACTGCATTTAGTCTAAACACAGAACAATCCCCTGTTCTCAGCAACTGGTAATTAGTCTTTGTATATCTTCACACCTAGAATCGCATGTTATTATCTATAAACAACCTAGAGTCATTAAGAAATCTGAATAACTGTTGGATGTTATCCAACACTTACGCAAGCCTTAGGCAATTAACTCAAAAAAGATAAAATCAAAACTTTATTTGCGATCATGTTTAACTGTCAGCATGCTTAAAACCAGTAGGCAAGCCTGATCAAGACTTGCTCTTTGAGTTATGCAATAATCTGTCTTTGTGTTATCACCTAGATACCATGCTTTAGGATTCTGAATTAATATGGACCTTAATCGTGTATGAGACATGCTGCTTATATGTAATGTGTGTGGAGGAATATTTGAGCCTTTATCTTCTTTCTATGCTTTCCTTTATCTGCAGTCCTACTTGTTTTGTTATCTATCGCCTTAGAATTTTACCTTTAAAACCTGAGGGTTTTCCTAGCACCTTCTTTAGGATAGGAGTCCTAATTTCCTCCAGGACTGATAAGGAGGGATGGGTAACATCATGCAATAGAGGTCGAGACCAACACTCCTTTTAATAACCTTATGGGGTGGGAAGGGTAGAATATGGATATGATGACCGGTGCGCTAATACCACGTGTAGCCCCTATTCGAGGAGTGATTACCGGGTATTGCATTGTTGTGATCCATATTATTATAAACCTACGACACCTTTGTATACTAGCTCGTAATTCCTTTTCGAAAGCTAATCTTCTTTACTGTTTTCTAAACATCTACATGCTTAAGACTTAAATCCCCTCTTATTTGAGCCTTTACTTGTTATTTGCTATTTGTACAAATTCATGAAACCATTTGACCGGGAACCACACTTCTGGAGCTTGAGGGGTGTCTAACACCTTCCCCTTAGGATAATTTCAAGCCCTTACACAAATCTCTGGTTAGAAACGTAGTTGTAATTGAACCCCTTAGGTTCCCTAACACACCGTTAAAATCGTTAGGTAGCGACTCTTCAAAATATGCAAATCCCTTTCCCGAAAGGAAAGATTTGTACCAACCAATGTCATAAATCCAATCTCCGCGAGGAAAAAGGGGGCGCGACAGCATGGCGACTCTGCTGGGGATATCCAGGATTTTACCATTTCAAATTATTTCGTGAATTTGTGCCTTTATTTTAAATACTTGAACCCTTTCCTATTCCCTTTACATACATGTAATTGTTTACTTCGGGTATTTACTTTTCTTCAAAAACGAAACTGACATGTCTCTTTGTTTTCTTTTGTAACTGCTTTAAATCATTACTACTGTTTTTACCTCTTTCTTTAACGTGTAAATACGTGACAACTTGTTTTAATACTTATTATTGCATAAATAATGCTCAACATTCATACTCCACTCGTGCCAAACAAAATACTATAGCAACTCTTGATGAGTGGTTGCGCCCTTCCTATATTATCACCCACTAAATTCGGAAATGCTTATTTGTGGTAAAACTAGTTGATCAGTGGTGCAGTTGACGGTTCCGTGCCTTTCCTCCTTGAGTTGTCCGCTCAAGGGTACCAGTCTAAAACCCCATAGAAACCTTACTCTGTTGCACTATTGCATGCATAATGGTCAAACCTAGTCAAGCTAAAGTGTCATCCATATGATAGTTTTTAAGATAGCCTTATCCAAAAGTCCATCGGGTTTCCCTAAACCCAAACGGATGACCTCACGTTCTGTGCATTTATTTGGAGAACTAAATGCTTCCTACTAATTATTGACGATAATAGTCGAGTCTAGTGGGGATAAGTGCCTAACCTTATTTGCTTTGCAGAAAAAAAATGAGGCACGAAGTCCCCAGATTCGGCATGGTCTACAAAATCCACCCAAAACTGTTAAGTTGGTGGGAGGATCTGCACTCTAGCGACAAGGCTATTGTCAGGAAACACTTGGGTAATCTACTGTCTCTCCTAGAAATCCAGCCTAACAAAATGATAATAGAGGCTGCTACCCTGTTCTGGGATCGTGAAAGGTCCGTGTTCCTCTTTGGGAACATCAAAATGACGCCTCTGATACAAGATATAGGAGGGCTGGCTAACCTAGTATGGGAGACTCCGGGGTTGTTGATGCCTAAGAATCGCACATACAAAAGTTTCCTCAAAATGATGCATCTGAAAAAGGACGCGGAATTGGTATGTTTGGAGTATTCGTACATTCCTTTTGACTACTTGTACGAAAGGTATGGCTACAACAAATCATACAGTACCTACCATGACGAGTTTTCTATCACCTCTCTGGGACACGTCCATCGCCGAGTATTCGTATTTATGGTTTTATTTTTGGGTTTGATCGTGTTCCCGATGAAGAAGGAAATGATCCATACTAGGATAGCCATGGTAAATAAGACCATAATGGAAGGGGTAAATGGGCAAGATTTCAGCATTGTACCCATGATCGTTGTAGACATATATCGGGCCTTAGAAAGGTGTCAACAAGGAGCAAAGCATTTCGAAGGTTGCAATTTATTACTTCAACTCTGGCTCATGGAACATCTCCAAAAAGGAGAATATCGATAGGACATTCACCACATAATGTGGGATGACCACATCGCTTTCCATCTCCCAAAGCGAATGAATTATATTCCTGACATGTTCACTCAGCCTGAAAATGCTGAAGGATTGATTGAGCTTTTTGATAACTTGACTGAAGAGCAGGTTCAATGGATGTTTGAATGGTTTCCGACGGATGAGTTCATCATTCGATCCCGAGACACATCATTTCTGATACTGATTGGTCTAAGGTGGACATACCCTTACGTCCCTTTTCGAGTTATGAGGCAAGCAGGAAGGAAGCAAGTCATCCCTAGGGTCAAGAAGATGAGCCATCTTCGAGCTGACTTTCAAAATAATGACAGCCCTCACAAGTTCCAAGCTCAGCACTTGTGGCAGTGAAAGGTTAACTTGAGAAAGACACCATCGAGCAGATAGGTATCACGCCGGTTGTACCCCTTTCTATCTTGGTTGGTTAGAAGAGGATCTGGGTGGTTAGAGCAAGGCGGGGTATGTCCGAGGTCACTGGGTTATAGATGAAAGGGCCGAGGCACAAGTCAGATACAACCAACTGCGCAAAAGGATCCGAGAATATGAGGATGACCACTACAAGATACATGAGTCCAACAAGAAATTGATCGAGGAATGGAAGGACATGGCTATCAACGCCAACAAGAGGCTGGGGGTACTTGGAACGAGGTATAGTCGAGCTGGAAGAAAAGTTCATCAAAAGAGTTGAAGACTGTCAAAAGGCTGAGGGAGCTGCAGGGGGATACCTAGCCAGAACCTACCTGTTGCTGGGACTTCGCGAGCTGGGAAAATTGTACAAGGAAAGAAAAAATGCCGAGTCTGGGGAAGGTTTTTCTGGGACCAAGTAGATAGGAGTGTCTTTATTTTTCTATCAATGTAACAAGGCTAGTGGGCATTAGGGACTTTTATTTTTCGTCTATCGTTTTGGGATTTGTCTATTTTTCTTATCAATAAAATGAGGCATTTAGCATTTTAAGTTCTCCAAATCAATTTGTCGCTAGGCCTACCTCGGGCACAAAGAGGTTCCCAACTTAGGACGCGCTTTATATTTCCGCATTATGTGTGTAAATACCGCAATATTCTTTTCATAATCCTCACTGACTTGGTTACCTTTTGTTTTTATTTTTCTTACTCCCCTCCCCACAGGTTAGTTCGTTCATTCTGGCATCATCGGCCTATCGCACCAGATCCAAGGGCCCTCCACCTACTCCTCCTCCTAGTACTCCTAAGGGCAAAGACAAAGGCAAAATTAAGATTGAAGAGTCCAGTGGCACCATAAAGGAGAATATAATTAAACGGGTAGAGGCCACTGATGGCCGAGGTATTCAGGTCAGGTCCTAAATGAGAACATGTCACCACTTGAACAGAAATTGCTGAAGTTTCAGGAAGAACTCGATCAAGTCCGGAATCTGGCCAACTTGTCATTTTCCCTCAATGTCTCTGATGTCAACCTTCCAAATGCTCAAAACCCCGCACCTCCACAAAATATCCCCAGACAGAAAAATCATCCCGCACCTCACCATCATGCCATTCCCCCAAAGAACCAAACTCTCCCGACGTAGTGCAATTCTTTCCACACCTTAAATAACACTCCACTACTCATCCCAGAACCTCAAAACCCCACAAAAGACCATTTCCACACCTATAACAATCCTGTATATGTGGAAACCGAGACCTACTCCACTCCGCCTATCCCATAGGCATTCGAGTCTGACAAATAGGATTTACTTATCAGGAACTTGGCCGAGGAGCTTAGGAAATTGACCAGCCGAGTCCAGGGTGTTGAAGGAACCAAGGAATTGAAGGGTTGATTTATGAAGACCTTTATCCAACCTGATGTCAAACTGCCCGAGGAGTACAAACCTCCAAAGTTTGAAATGTTTGACAGTACTGGTTATTCGAGAGTCCATCTGAGGACCTATTGAGACAAATTGGTTGGCGTGGGGAAGGATGAAAGAATCCACATGAAGCTGTTTATGAGGAGTTTGAAGGGAGACGCACTGTCTTGGTACATCAGCCAAGACCCCAAGAAATGGTCAAACTAGGTAAGCATGGCATCTGATTTTATTGATAGGTTTAGATTCAACACATAGAATGCACCAGATGTGTTATACATTCAAAATTTGAAGAAGAAACCTACAGAAACCTTTCGCGAGTATGCTACTCACTGAAGGTTCGAAGCCGCTAAAGTCAGACCTGCTCTAGAGGAAGAACATATGAACAAGTTCTTTGTCCGGGCTCAGGACCCACAGTATTATGAACGGTTAGTGATGGTTGAAGGCCACAAGTTCTTTGACATCATCAAATTGGGTGAGCGGATTGAGGAAGGTATTAAAAGCGGTATGGTTACAAATTTTGAAGCCTTGCAAGCCACTAACAAGGCTCTATAGTCCGGTGGCATGTCTAAAAAGAGAGATGTGGGAGCCGTAATAGTTGCACAAAGAACCAAGTCCCCACTCAAATACCAAACCTATCCAACACCTCCACTAACATACCATCCAACCCCGAATTACCAAGCAGCCTCACCAAATTACCAAGCTCCACCACCCAGATATCAACCTGCTTCGCCCAGATATTCACAATCTGCTCCTGTCTTCCACACTTATAATTCCCAGCCATCCCATTACCAATCACCCTCTGCACGCTAAAACTTCCCTAGACCTCATCCTAATTTTTATCGCCTCCCTCCAAAGCAATACACCTCCATAGCCGAGCCCATTGACTAGCTGTATGAAAAGCTCAAAGCTGCTGGTTATGTCACACCTATCCCTACTGCCACCCCTGAGAACCCTTCTCACTGGGTTAACCCAAAAAAATTCTGTGCATACCATTCTGGCATGAAAGGACTCACCAACGAAGAATGCCGCTCTTTGAAGGAAAAAATACAGACCCTCATTGACAACAAGATTATTGTGGCAAAAGACCTCGCTCCAAACGTCCCCGACAATCCTCTGCCAGACCATAAGGGTAGGGGTATCCATATGATTGAAATAGAAGATAATTTGGATCCCGAGGGGTCAATCGGGTTGATCGCAGAAGGCGATGAACTAAAGAAAGCCACAACCACTCTCAAATCAATCATAGTCCAGATTCAACCATCTGAAGACACTGAGGTGAATATGTATATATCGTTTGAGTTTGAAGCGGCGCCACCTGCAAAGTCACCACTGCCAATTGAAGTTGAGTTTGTATCTCCAGAAAATGCACTGGTATCATTCGAGGACCCAGTCTTGCCACCCTGAACACTCATTCCATTTGAAGTAAGGATGGATGCACCGATAGTGGTGGCAATGTCAACCACACCACCCTTCTATTCAAACGCTATCCCTTGGGACTACACAGCCGAGGTGAGAAGAAAAGTCAAGGTCAGGTCTGAGGAAGTAGTCCCAACACAGGGTATGACGAGAACTGGTAGGGTCTACACCCCTGAGCATCTAGCCGAGTCAAGCAAGCAGGCTGCCAACCGGCATGCCCTTATCGAAATAGGTCCCGATGACCTTTGGAGAAAGGTACAGGCTAAGGAGTATTCAGTCATCGACCAGCTAAACAAGACATCGACACAGATATCCATCCTCTCTCTACTGCAGAATTTCAAAACACGCAGAAATGCTTTGTTGAAAGTTTTGAGTGAAGCATATGTGCAAAATAACATCACTAGTGGGAAAATAGCCAATATGGTAGGCCAGGTATTAGAGGGTCATAAAATAACTTTTCATGAGGACGAGCTACCACCTGAAGGATTGGGGAACAACAAAGCGTTGCACATCACCGTGCAATGTGAAAATCATTTCATCATAAGAATCTTGATCGATGGTGGTTCCAGTCATAACATCTGCCCGTTGATAAAACTCAAGAAATTAGGTAAAGGGCTACATGAGATAAGGGATGGGGCGATCAATGTGAAAGCCTTCGATGGTTGTTAGAGGTCCACCATGGGGGAGATCAGTCTATGTCTGCATATGGGACCGACTTGGTTCGAAATAGATTTCCAGGTGATAGATGTTCCAGCATCCTACAACCTGTTGTTGGGACGACTCTGGATTCATGTTGCTGGGGACGTAGAATCAACACTACATCAGGAGGTAAAATTCAAGTGGATCCACCAAGAGGTGATTATTCATGGTGACGGTAGCAACCCCATTTATAGTCGTCAAACTATTCCGGTGATTGACGGAAAAAGGAAGATAGGCGGAGGAACTTACCACCACATTGAACTGGTCAATGATATGGACAAGGACAAGTGGTGGGATAGCAAGATTGAGAGCATCCTGAACTGGAGAGGATATGATCCAGGCAAAGGTCTCGGTAAGAACCTCCAAGGGATTACAAAACCCATAAAGCTCAAGGAATATGGCACCACTTTCGGTCTGGGGTATGAGTACACTTGGCAGGAATTCAACGACCGGTCGCCACCTTGGCGCGATCCTTATTACCCTTTGGAACAACCAATACCTCATCTTGAGTAGAATTTCAAGCAGGCCGACACTATTTACGGTTCAGACGAGGAAGAAGCACTTGCAGCAATGAGGAGTTTGTTCCTAGAGGACGAATATATGGATTGCTGTGTTGTTCTCGAGGAGAAGGGGGAGGAAGGCCCTTCCATACAGACTATAATCAAGGGGACATATCTCAAGAACTGGTCTATCAAGACAATCAAAGCCCGACGAGCCTCGGGGTAGCAAGGCCAAAACAAGCATTATTTACTGTTTTATTTACTAAATGATTTTCCTTTTCCTGCAATAAAGATCTTCAATGTTCAAAACAGTTATTCAATCCGTCAAAGCATCTTCTAAATTTCTCTTATGAATCCGATATTTATTGCTATTGTTTTCTCTCATTACTTTATTTATACATCATTACTATTACTTGTCTTGATATACCGATGACTGTGACATGCAATGAGACAACACAACAAATAGACATTGATTCAGATGAAGACGACATACCCGACGAGATTGTCAAAGAAGTTGAGAACTTTGAGAACAAACCTAAGTCCAACCTGGATGAGACCGAAGTTATCAACCTGGGGGATTCAAAAAACGTCAAGGAGACTCGCATCAACATTCATTTGTCACCATCAGAAATAAAAGATACATGGAGTTTCTAAGAGAGTATGAGGACATATTTGCATGGTCGTTTGATGACATGACTGGTCTAAGTATGTCTATTGTGGCTCACAAACTGCCAACCAATCCAATATGTCCACCGGTGAAACAAAAGCTCAGAAAGTTCAAACCCAACATGGGTTTGAAGATCAAAGAAGAAGTTACCAAGAAGATCAACGCCAAAGTTCTCCGGGTAGTGGAGTAACCAACATGGTTAGCCAACATTGTACCTGCTACAAAGAAGGACAGGAAGGTCAGAGTCTGCGTCGACTATCGGGATCTCAACCGGGCCAGTCCAAAAGATGACTTCCCCTTGCCAAATATACACATTCGGATTGATAACTGCGCCAAGCATGAATTGCAGTCCTTTGTGGATTGCTTCGCTGGTTACCACCAGTTTTGGATGGATGGTGATGATGTTGAGAAAATGGCGTTCGTCACGCCATGGGGAGTGTATTGTTACAAGATGATGCCATTCGACTTAAAGAACGCAGGGGCCAACTACATGAGGGACATGACTACCATATTCCATGACATGATTCATAAGGAGATCGAGGTGTACGTGGATGATGTCATTATCAAATCAAATAAAGTTGCTGATCACATGGAGAATTTGGGGGAGTTCTTCAATAGATTGCGAAAATACAATTTGAAACTAAACCCCGCGAATCCCCAGAATCCAGAATGAGTTCGCCGATGCATTAGCTACTTTGTACTCAATGATCCAGCATCCGGACAAGAATTTCATTGACCCTATTCCCATAAAGATCCATAATCAGCCAGCTTAGTGTGCCCATGTCGAGGAAGAAGCAGATGGAAATCTTGGTTTCATGACATCGATAAGTACTTGGGAAAAGGAGAATACCCCGAGCTTGCAAATTCCACTCAGAAACTCACAGTTCGGAGATTGTCCAACAATTTCTTCCACAGCGGAGGAGTCCCGTATAGGACTCCTGATTTGGGGTTATTAAGGTGTGTTGACGCAAAAGAAGAATCAAAACTGCTGGAACAAATTCATGCTGGGACCTGTGGCCCACATATGAACGGTTTTGTTTTAGCAAAGAAGATACTCCGAGCTGGTTATTTTTGGATGACTATGGAAACGGACTGCATCGAGTATGTCTGGAAGTGCCACCGTTGCAAGATACATGGGGATATGATAAAGGTGTCTCCAAGTAAGCTCAATGCAACCAGCTCACCATGGCCGTTTGCCGCTTGGGCTATGGACGTTATTGGACCGATCGAGCCTGCCGCTTCCAATGGCCACATGTTCATTTTGGTCGCCATTGACTACTTCACTAAATGGGTTGAAGCAGTCTCTTACAAAGCAGGTACTAAGAAAGCTGTGGCTGACTTTGTCCGCGACCGCATTGTTTGTCGGTTCGGAGTTCCAGAGTCAATCATCACCGACAATGGTTCTAATCTCAACAGTGACTTCATGAAAGCTAAGTGTGAAACTTTCAAGATCAAACACAAGAATTCCACAGCATACAGACCTCAGATTAATGGAACCGTAGAGGCCGCTAACAAAAACATCAAGAAGATACTAAAGAAGATGATAGAAAGGCACAAGAAGTGGCATGAAAATTTATCATTCGCTTTATTGGGATACCGCAACACTGTCTGCACATCAACAGGGGAAACCCCCTATATGCTAGTTTATGGTACAGAGGCTATAATTCCTACCGAAGTGGAGATTCCATCTCTAAGAATTATACAGGAAGCTGAGCTCAGCGATGCAGAGTGGGTAAGAAGCAGTTATGAGCAACTAGCCCTCATAGACGGGAAGAGAATAAATGCAGTATGTCATGGTCAACTATATCCGAACAGAATGTCCAGGGCTTTCAACAAGAAAGTCAAGACGAGACGATTCACACTAGGGCAGCTGGTGTTAAAGATAAACTTTTCACAAAAGAAGAAGCAAAGGGGAAGTTCTCTCCCAACTGGAAAGGTCTGTACATGGTTCATAGAGTGCTGACAAGAGGAGCACTCATACTTGCAGAAATGGATGGAGAAGTTTGGCCGAAACCGATCAATTCAAATGCAGTAAAGCGCTACTATGTGTAATTGTTTCTGTTATCACAAATGATGTAATTTGAACTATGCCTGACCTGATTCCCATTTAAGAGGGGATACGTGGGCAGCCTATAAGTTAGGTCACAGTTCAATAGAAGTCTATTTTCCCCGCAATTGGAAACTGGGGCAGAATTTTGAAGAGGGCCCTCAAAATTCCGAAGCGAGTAGCAGTCCACAAGCATTCACCCAGCCAACTGGGGCAGAATTTTGAGAAGGACCCTCGAACTTCCGCAGCAGGATATGTTGCAATGTCTCAAGCTGTGTCATGTCGTCAGTTCGTCTAAAACTATTTTAGATTATATATTATATCTTCCAAAATCAATCATATTTATTTTTTCTGAAGCAGCTTGTTTAGCGAACGCTACCCCAATGAAACAGACAGTATCATCATGATCAAGCAAACGAGCCAAGTAGAGCCGGCAGGAATGCGAACTAACCTTTCCCCTTACAAAACTCACGATCTTTCTTTGGATGCAGGCACAAAATTGCAAAAGCCCCGAAACATATTATCCGCTCAAAAGACAGACATCGTTCCTCAAACTCGTCATGCCAACACTTATTATCAGCGTAAACCATGCTTCATTATCACAATGCTCTACCGCAATTTAACACTTGCTAAGAATTTCTATTGCCCTTCCTTAATCTTGCATAAGGATACCTTTCTGCCTTCCGAGGTTAAACGCTACCTCCATCTGCATTCGCATCTTGCATAAGGCTACCTTTCTGTCTTTTGAGACTAAACGATGTCTCCATCTGCATTCGCATATTGCATAAGGCTATCTTTCTGCCTTCCGAGACTAAACGCTGTCTCCATCTGCATTCGCATATTGCATAAGGCTACATTTCTGCCTTCCGAGACTAAAATGTTGTCTCCATTTGTATTCACATATTGCATAAGGCTACCTTTCTGCCTTCCGAGACTAAATGCTGTCTCCATCTGCATTCACATATTGCATAAGATCACCTTTCTGCCTTCCGAGACTAAACGCTGTCTCCATTTGCATTCTCATATTCCGTAAGGCTACCTTTCTGCCTTCCGAGACTAAACGCTGTCTCCATATGCATTCGCATATTACATAAGGCTACCTTTCTGCCTTCCGAGACTAAACGCTGTCTCCATCTGCATTCGTATATTGCATAAGGCTACCTTTCTGCCTTCCGAGACTAAACGATGTCTCCATCTGCATTCTCATATTGCAGAAGGCTACCTCTTCACACCTAATTTTTCCTCAAATTTACATATATACCTTCAAAATCACTCCTTAAAGTAATTGATGTTTTCCCATAATTTTTCGTATTTTTTATCAAATTATTTTTCCTGTTTATTTAATGTTTTATATTCAATAATTATGCATAGATGGTGTTATAAATAATTTCAAGACATTTTCTTACTCAATATATTATTCATAATCTTATTCAATTCATTTAGGATTTAATTATTCCCTAAATTAGCCAATGTTTGCACTATTATAGCAATTTTGCAATAATAGCACAAATGTACATTTATATCATTTTTTAAAATCTATAATTGATCATCTTTATATTTTTACACTAGTTAATCGTCTCAATTTCATTTATTTGGTCTTAATTTCATTTTACGTAGTTATTAGCTATTTTAATTAATTGATTATCTATTTTTATTGGGTATTTAACAATTAGCCACATTTTATTTAAAACACTGCCACATTTTGAAACCCAATTACTCCAACCCACCTGATCCTAACCTGCCTAACTACCCAGCCCAAATCCTAAATTCTACCCGGCCCAACCCCTCCAATTAATCTGAGCCGTTGATCAAATTAGATCGACGACCCAGAATTTATTTTCCTAAAGTAACTCTAACCCCCCTCCCCCATCTCTCACTCTCTTCACCTACCACTCATATCACTAACTCTCGTCTCTCTCTCACTAAGTCTCTAGAGACTTCTGTCTCTTCATCTCCGAGGGAACTCCACCGCCTTCCTCTGGCCATCTCCGACCACCATCCTTTTGACTACGAGCCTCCATAATGTCTCTTCCATCTAGCTCACTTCATATCTAAAGCCCTCGAGGTTCTGGGCCATGCCGACTTGCACTTGGGGCTCCTGCTTTGGTTGTTCCCGGCCTCTCCGGTGGGGTTTTGACATGGCCACGCCATATCCATTACACTCCTTGAGTTTCACGACATGTTTTCCGGTTATCTCTGATTCTCTTATGAAACCCTAATTTTTGCCTAAACCTCTAAGATCTATGGTGGTTTTAAACGATTCAAGCCTGGTTCTTTATGTTTTACATTGTTCTTGACTCATTTTTAAGAATCTTCAATTTTTAAACGTTTTACTTCTTTGTTTAACTAGGGTTTCTCAGAACCCTTTTATGCCTGGTTAAAGATAAGTTTTTCTTTGTGTTTGAGTCAATTCTTTGCATATCATAACTGATTCTATGACTTTTACTAGCTTTTATCTCGTTTCTATTAAAAACCCTAATTTTCCTAGACTTCTATATGTGGTTCTGTGTATTAGCATGAATGTTCGTCTCTCTTAGCTTGAGTTCCTGTGATTGCATTGGTTTGAATGTGTTATACTGAGTGTTCTTAGCCTAACTTATGCTTATGACTATCTGGGTTGTTCAGATTTGCATCTTTCTACTAGCACTTGTTTGACACGCTGGTTTACTATGTAGACATTACTGCCTATTTATATGATTCTGACTCCTTCTTTGATTGATTCTGGATTCCCTACTTAGGGGTTGCATTGATAGACTTTCCTCTAAACCCTCAATTTCTATTCAAAATTGATTGACTCGCCTATTTAAATTGATTGATTCCTTGCCTTCTTTATTAAGACGCTCTATTTACTGAACTACTTCCTTAATTATGGATTTCTGAATCTAGTCTTAATTGGTTTCTCTATACTTAATAAACTTTAACTCCTTCCTTATTAGTCATGTACTGATTCTGTATGTTCCTAGGTCTTACTGTGTGAATTTTGAAACGCCTTAACTAAAGGGAACAAATGTTTTGATTTCCTGTTTAATTGATTCCGAGTTCCTTGATTACCATGCTACTTTGATTCTTTCCTTACTTAGTCTCATACTGACTTCTAGTTACCTTATGTGGCTATATGTCTTTATCATTTCTAAGTTTGAATCCCATAACTTAAGGGAACCGTGTCTTAATTTCTCACACTGATTGATTCTGACTTATTTTATTACCATGCCTTTTGATTCTTACCATATTTGGCTACTCGTTTTTCAACTATAAGAGTTCCAACTTTTCACAAACAGAAGAAGACACACTGACTTGTGTTAGAACTCTCTCTTTCTTAAAAAAAGTTCTCTACTCTACTACTCTTCCTTGCTCTTGGTTATTGTTAGCCGGCTATAAGCCAAGGCTAACCATTGTACTCTTGTATTGCTCTTTCATGCAGCTTGCTTTCCTCTTCACTGGTATGTCTTATTTTAAATTTAAAGCTTCTTCAACAACATGATTCTCTACTTGTTGCAGTTCTTATTTTTCTTAGTCTGATTTTACTTATGATTCTTCTACGAAACCTGTAATTAGAATACACTCAACATACTATTGTCTCCCTTGACATGTGTGTTTTTGGGCATATCTAGTAGCTGTTTTCATGATTGTGTTGTACCCCAATCCCTTGACCCTCTCTATGTGACTCCTTCATGGTTGGATTATGGCTATGTCAGAGCAAGCAATCTCTAATCATGTCCAATCCATTCCTAGATCTTTTACTGGATTGTTTACCATTAAATGTTCTACCTGTTCCCATCCCCCATTACCACTGCTTGTAATTGTCTAAACCTATTGTAATGTTGTGTGTTTTGGCTGTGCATCTTTGATGCTATGTGAGATTGTTATTTACTCATCTCTTTTCAAAAACTGTTTTTTTGTCAAACAAGCTCTCTGGTTTATGAACTTTCTTTCAAAAATCCTTTTCTTTTCAAACTCACCTCTTGGCACTTCACTTTACTTCTAGATTCCTAGGTTCCACCCCCTCAGTGTAAGCATTCACTAGGGAACCATGAGTTTCCTCTGAACTTTAATGCACTGAGGCTGGTAATTTCACACTGCACTTGTTCAACTTTGGTAATTATATCTGGGTGTTGTTATTGGCCAGGGACCCCACGAGGGCCCTAGGGAGCTTTGTCTCACCCAGACCATGCAAGGTTGTGAAACTCGAAAGGATTGAGGTTGGGAGATATGGGCCTGCTTGAAGGCACTCGATATAAGTAGCTTCTTACTTTCCTTTCAGTAATGTAATTCATTATTCTTGACCTGTAATAATCTGTAAACAAATGCTTGGGGGCTGGATAATGGATATGGTTGGGGACTATGCCTGTTTAATATAGCTATGGGTAGAAATCATGATTGTAGGATTTACTTTACCTATGTGTGCAATAGTAATGCTTAGGACATGCATACCACGCATTAGAAACCATGTTTAGGTTGTTTACTTCAGCATCTCTACTATACTCATACTTACTTTAGAAGTCCTGTTCACAACTAATAACTATAATAAAATATGTCGTAATGATACTTCTTCTGCATTTGCATCTAAAAATCATGCTTCAGGACTTATAATCAATGTATGCATAATCATTATATATACGGACGCCTAGGTAAACCTTAGGGCTAATACTTATTAAAACTAAAATCAACTTTTTTATCTCTTGCGTGTATTAAAAGAGGTCTTTAAAATTAATCAGCCTCTTCTGAAAAACTTAGAACCTTGTTGTTTGTCACTACTTTTACCTATGCAACTGATGAATTTTCAAAACGATTCTTCTTTACCGAAGTTCATGCAAATCATTCTTTTTTTTCTAAATCCTTGCTCTATTTTTAAATTACTGGTTCTTGAAATTGTGCACTCATTCTCCTTTTTACTAAAACTCCTTTAAACTACTGGTTCGTCCTTTATTTCAAAGTGAGTCACTCCTGTTGGAAATTACTCTGCTTTATTTAAAATCTCGCTTTACTTATGATTACTGGTTTTCGAAAAGTTGTTCATCCATTTTCTTACTGAAAACTTCATCACTGTTAAATCCTGCTACTGTCTTTAAATTACTGAATTTCCAATTCTTCTTCACAAAACTATTCTGTGCTTTTAAATTCCCTGCTTTATTAGTCCCTCTGTTAAACCTCTGAAACCTACTGTTTTCTAACTTAAAACTCCTGTTCTAAATCCTGCCTTTGAGACCTTGGTTGTGTTTGAGACGTGCTATTTATGTGTTTACCTGTGGAGGCATCTGTAGCCTCTTATCTGCCCTTATGTGTTCCCATATTTGTAGTGCTAATTGTTTTATATGTCGCTTAGAAATTTATCCTTTAAACCTAGGGGTTCAACCTAGTACTCACCTTGTAGGATTTAGTAGTCCTAAACGCCCTCTAGGACTTATAGAACGGGATGGGTAATAGCACACAATAAGCCTTTGTGACCAGCACACGCTTCTTTAACTAACCTCTACGGGGTGGGAAGGTTAGAATACAGATATGATGACCGGTGCGCTAATACCATGTGTAGCCCCTCTTCGAGGAGTGATTACCGGGTATTGCATTGATGTGATCCGTATTATTTTAAACCTAGGACAATTATTTTCAAATGTTTTACTCTAATGTTTTCCTGAAAACCCTTTAAAGATTTTCATACTTGTTTGAAATCCCCTCTTATATGAACTTTACTTGCTATTTGTTTACCGTCCAAATTCAAAAAAATTCTTGGCTGGGACCCACAGTTGTGGATCTCGAGGGGTGCCTTACACCTTCCCCTTAGGAAAACTTCAAGCCCTTACCCAATCTCTGGTAACGCAAACTAGTTCATGAGTTATCTACTTTAGGTGCCCTGACGCACCACAAAATCATTAGGTGGCGACTCTTCCTTAAACCTCTTCCTTTAAGGAGTTGTCCAGAATGTCATGAACCCGATCTCTCCACACCTGACCCATGCGAGGAAAAAGGGGGGCGCGACAGCATGGCGACTCTGGTGGGGATATTCCCTAGGCTTACACCATTACAGGTTTTCTTGTGAATTTGGACCTTTCAATTTCTGTTTAAATGTTTATGCCCTTTCCTATTTCCGTTATATGCTGTTAACTCTTTAATTTCGCAAGTATTTATTTTTCCTGAACAAAACTGCCGTATTTTCATGTTTTCTTTGTAACTGCTTTCAACTATAACTGTCGAATTCCCTTTCTTTACCTCTTTCCTCAATATGAAAATACATGCCTACTTGTTTAAATATTATTTATTGCATATCATGCTACGCATTCATATTCCACTCGTGCCAAACAAAATCCTTTAGCTATGCTTA
The DNA here is from genome assembly GCA_005239505.1 of Nicotiana paniculata. Taxonomy (NCBI): domain Eukaryota; kingdom Viridiplantae; phylum Streptophyta; class Magnoliopsida; order Solanales; family Solanaceae; genus Nicotiana; species Nicotiana paniculata. Next base: position 7,010 of record MDKI01289021.1, on the reverse strand, counting down.
TAATGAGTGGTTGCGCTATTCCAATATTACTACCCCTAAATTCGGAAAGGCGTATTTGCGGTAAAACTAGTCGATCAGCGGTGTAGTCGACAGTTCCTTGCCTGCCCCCTTGAGTTGTCCGCTCAGGGGTACCGGTCTAAAACCCCATAGAAACCTTACTCTATTTATGTTGCATGCATCATGGTCAAACCTAGCCAGGATAACGTGTTGTCCGCACAACAACCTTTATGATAGCCTTGTCCAAAGTCCATTGGGTTTCCCTGGAACCCAAACGGACGCCTTCACGTTCTGTGAATTTATTTGGAGAATTAAATGCTCATGCTTGATGTTAAATAGTCGAGTCTAGTGAGGGTAAGGGCCTAACTTGTTTGTATTGCAGAAATGAGGCACGAGGTCCCCAGATTCGGCATGATCACCAATATCCACCCCAAACTACTAAACTGGTGGGAGGATCTTCACTCCACTGACAAAACAGTTGTCAGAAAACACTTGGGCAACCTGCCCTCTCTTCTGGACATTCAGCCTAAATACATGATGATAGAAGCTGCTACCCTGTTTGGGGACTGTGATCGGTCGGTCTTTCGCTTTGGAAATAATGATATGACACCATTGCTAGAGGAAATATGAGGGTTAGCCGGTTTAGCTTGGGAGTCTCCAAGGTTATTGATGCCTGAAAACCGTACAGGCTGAGGTTTTCTCAAGATGATGGGACCTAAGAAAAATTCAGAATTGGTCTGCTTGGAAGACTCGTGCATCCCCTTTGACTAATTGTACGAGAGGTATGGTCGTAGCCAGTCTTACCGAACTTATCAGGAGGAGTTCTCCCTTACTTCTCTGGGGCACATTCATCGCCGGGTATTCGTCTTTATAGTATGCTTCTTGGGTCTGATGGTGTTCCCAACAAAGAAAGAAAGAATCCACACCAGGTTGGCTATGGTTACCAAGACTCTGATGGAAGGGGTCGATGGGCAGGACTTCAGTATCGTGCCAATGATCATTGCTGACATGTACCGAGCCTTGGAAAAGTGTCAATGAAGGGCAAAACATTTCGAGGGTTGCAATCCGTTACTCCAACTGTGGCTCACTGAGGATTTGTAAATGGGCGACTACCATCAGAACATCCATAGGAGAGTCTGGGATGATCATATTGCTTTCCATCATCCAAAGAGTATGAACTACATCCCCGACATGTTTTCTCAACCGGAAAACGCCAATGGATGGGCCGAGTTTCTAGGGAACTTGTTCGAGGATCAGATTCAGTGGATGTTTGAGTGGTTCCCATCCGACGAGTTCATCATCCGAACTCGAGACACCCCATTTATGTTATTGATTGGTCTAAGAGGGACGTATCCTTATGTCCCGATCCGAGTCATGAGGCGGGCAGGAAGGAAGAAAGTGGTACCAAGGGTCGAGAAGATGAGTCATCTTAGGGCAGATTTCCAAAACGACGGCATCCCTCATAAGTGCCAAGCTCAGCATTTGTGGCACTGCAAGATCGGTTACAAAAGGACACTATTGAACCCGACAGGTATCATGCTGTTAATCTCCTTAGTATCTAGGATGTTTGGAAGCTAATTGGGGTGGAAGTATCGAGCCAGGGTTTGCTCAAGGCCACAGGGTCATAGATGATAGGGCCGAAGCAACGACTAGACTCAACCAGTTGCGCAAGAGGCTCCGTGATTGTGAAGAAGATCTTCACAAAATACACGAGGCCAACAAGAAGATGATAGAGGAATGGAAAGACAGGGCCATCACCTCCACCCAGAGGCTAGCACACTTGGAGAGAGGCATATTCGACTTAGAGGAGAAGTTTATTAGGAGGATCGAGACCTGTCAGTAGACCGAGGGATCCGAAAGAGGAATTCTTGCCAGGACCTACTTGCTGCTATGACTCCGCAAGATGGGGACGCTGATCAAGGCGAGCAGAGATGCCGAGTCTGGGGAAGGTCCTTCTGGGACCAAGTAGTTAGGACTGTCTTTACTTTGCCTTCTGATGTAATATTTCCCCTGGCCATTAGTGACATTTTATATGTTTTCGCATTCTTAAAGTCGTGTTGGCTTTGTCTATTTTATTATCAATAAAATGAGGCATTTAGCATCTTAAATTATCCAAATAAATTTGTTGCTAGGCCTACCTCGGGCACAAAGAGGTCCCCAACTTAGGAGGCGCTTTACATTTCCGCGTTATCTGTTTAAATACTACAATATTTTCTTTATGATCCTCGCTAACTTCATTACTTTTTCGTTTTTTGTTTTCTTTATTTATTATTCCCTTCCCCAAAGGTTGGTTCGTGCATTCTGGCATCATCCGCCTACCGCACAAGATCAAAGGGCTCTCCTCCTACTCCTTCTTCTAGTTCTCCAAAAGGAATAAAGCAAGGGTGAAACTAAGATGGCAGAGGCAAGAGGCATCAGAAAAGACAACAGGGATGAACAGGTTGAGATCGCTGATGGTCGGGGTATTCAGGTTCTGCAAGAGGGTATGTCTCCACTGGAGAAGAAGCTGCTGAAGTTCCAAGAGGAACTTGAACAAGTCAAGAATTTGGCTCACCTATCACTTTCCCTCAATGTTCCGGATGTCCACTTCCAAAATGCTCTAAACCCCACTTTACCACAAAATACCCCTAAACAACCGAATCACCCCAAAGACCAAGTCCCGCCAACACAATGCAATGCCTGTCACCATAACACCTCACCTCTCCAGGAACAGACAAAAGGCCACTTCCAGGCTTACAATAATCCCATTTATGTGGAAACCGTGGCTCATTCCACATCACATACCCCTGAGTCTGACGAGAAGGATAGGCTCATTAGGAATTTGGCCGAGGAACTCAAGAAGTTGACCGATCGAGTTCAGGATATCGTAGGATTTAGAGGGATTGAGGGGCTGAACTATGAAGATCTTTGCAAACAGCCTGATGTCGAACTGCCCGAGGGGTACAAACCTCCAAAGTTCGAGATGTTCGAGGGTACTGGTAATACAAGAGTCCATTTAAGAACTTACTGCGACAAATTGGTTGGTGTGGGAAAAGATAAAAGAATCCGCATGAAAATCTTCATGGGGAGTTCGAAAGGAGATGCACTGTCCTGGTACATCGACCAGGACCCAAAGAAGTGGACTAATCGGGTAAGTATGGCAACAGACTTCATGGATCGATTCAGGTTCAACACGGAAAATGCTCCGGATGTATTCTACATCCAGAATTTAAAGAAGAAGCCAACAGAGACCTTTCGTGAGTATGCTACTCGTTGGAGGTCAGAAGCTGCCAAGGTTAGGCCAGCCTTAGAAGAGGAACCAATGAAGAAATTCTTTGTACGAGCTCAGGATCCTCAATATTACGAACGACTGATGATGGTCGAAGGACACAAGTTCTCTCACATCATCAAGTTGGGAGAGCGAACCAAAGAAGGAATCAAAAGCGGTATGGTTACCAACTTTAAAGCTTTACAGACTATTAATAAAGCTCTACAGTCTGGTGGTGTGTCAGAAAGAAGGATGTAGGAGCCGTGATGATTGCATAACAAGCCAAGTCCCCGCCCAAATACCAAGAATATCCAACACCCTCATACCAACCAGCTCCAAGTTACCATGAACCTTCACCTCAATACCAAGCACCCTCACCCATATATCAAGCTCCACCACCCACATATCAGCCTACCTCGCCTAGATACTCCCAACCAGCCCCCGTTTACAACGCCTACAGTTCCCAACCTTCTCACTACCAATCACCACCTACTCGCCAAAACATCCCAAGACCCCGCCCTAACTTCGACCGTCGCCCTCCAAAATAGTATACTGCGATAGCCGAGCCCATTGATCAATTATATGAAAGACTCAAAGCCGCCGGTTACATCACACCCATTCCTTCTGCCACCCTTGAGAACCCTTCTTAGTGGATCAACCCAAACAAATCCCGTGCCTACCACTCCGGAATGAAGGGACACACCATCAAGGAATGTCGTTCCTTGAAAGACAAATACAAACCCTCATAGACAACAAGATCATTGTAGCCAACGCCCCTGCTCCTAATGTTCGCAATAATCTGCTGCCAGACCATAAAGGTTGTGTCCATATGATTGAAGTAGATGATGATTGGGATCCTAAGGGATCAATTGGGCTGATTGCAGAGGGTGATCTGAAGAAGCCCGCAATTACTCTCAACCAAATTGTGGTTCAGATGCATCCATCCGGGGATTCTGAGGTAAACATGTCCATTCCACTCGAGTTTGAATCGAGATCGCTCGCATAGGAGAAGGCCCAATGCCGATCGAAGTTGAGTTTGTACGGCCACTCGAAGTAGAAGTCCGGCCTCTTATAACATATACTCCGGCGGGAATGAGTATGACCACACCTTTTCCAGTGGTAATGTCAACAACGCCACCCTTTTACTCAAATGCCATCCCATGTGACTACACAACTGAAGCAAGGAGAAAGGGTAAAAGCAAGTCTGAGGAAGCCATTACTACGCAGGGTATGACCAGAACTGGCAGAGTTTATGCCCCTGAACATTTGGCTGAATCTAGTAAGTAGGCCGCCAACCGTCCTCCCATCATTGAGACAGGTTCAGACAATCATTGGAGAAATATCCAAGACAAAGAGTACTCAATCCTCGACCTGTTGAACAAGACACCTACTCAGATATCTATCCTCTCTCTATTAGTGAATTCTGAAATGCACCGGAGTGCCTTGCTGAGAGTGCTGAGTGAGGCATATGTACCAGATAATATCAGTAGCGGGGAGATAGCAAACGTGGTGGGCCAGGTTCTGGAAAGCCAAAAGATTACTTTCCATGAATACGAGTTGCCGCCCGAGGGGTTAGGGCATAATAGAGCACTGCATATCACTATGCAATGTGAGGACCACTCCATTACAAGGATCTTAATCGATGGGGGTTCCATCCTCAAAATTTGTCCGCTGATCACACTCAAGAAATTGGGCAAAAGTCTACATGATATAAAAGAAGGAGAGATCAATGTAAAGGCCTTCAATGGTTTGCAAAGGTCCTCTATGGGAGAAATCACCTTGTGCTTACATATGGGACCAACCTGGTTCGATGTAGACTTCCAGTTGATAGACGTGCCCGCATCCTATAACTTACTATTAGGGCGACCTTGGATACACGCCACTGGGGCCGTCGTATCAACCCTACATCAAGCGTTTAAGTTTGAATGGAATCATCAAGAGGTAGTCATTCATGGTGATGGTAGTAACCATATCTACGGTCGCCAGAGTTTTTTGGTCACTGAGGGGAGAAGGAAGATGGTTGGAGAAATCTACCACAACATTGAACGATTTAACGCCATTGATAAGGATAAATGGCGGGACAGTAAGATCGAGCGCATCTTGAAATGGAAAGGATACGAGCCAGGCAAAGGGCTCGATAAAAATCTCCAGGGAAGAACCAAGCCAATAACACTCAAGAAGCACGATACCTCTTTCGGGCTAGAGTATGAGTACACTTGGAAGGAATTCAAGGACAGGTCGCCACTATGGCGAAATCCCTAATCGTTGGAGCAACCAATACCTCACTTAGAACATACTTTCCAGCAAGCTGATATCATATACGGTACGGACGAAGAGGAAGCGTTAGCGGCAATGAGGGATTTATTTTTTGACGACGAGGACATGGACTACTGTGTCATTCTTGAAGAAGGGGGGGGGGGGGAGGAAGGATCTTCCATACAGGTCGTGAGCAGAGGATCATATCTCAAGAATTGGTCTGTCTAGACAACCAAAGCCCGTCGATCCTCGGGGTAGCAAGGGTAATAAAACAAGCATTTATTTATAACTTATTTATTTATTTATTTATTTATTCCTTTTCGCATTTTTAATTTCTGCAAGAAAGAGCTCATATGTTCAAATGATTATTCAATTTATCAAAGCATTTGCAGTTTCTCTATAAATCGTATATTTACTTGCTACTTTTTTCCTCCCCATTACTTTATTTACACAACATTACTATTACTTATTATGATGAACCGATGACTGTGACATGCAATGAGGCAACGCAACAAACAGATTCTGATTCAGACGAGGATGGTATACTTGAGGATATTATGAAAGAGGTCAAGAACTTTGAGAATAAACCTAAGTCTAACTTGGACGAGACAAAGGTTGTCAACCTAGGAAACGCAAAGGACGTCAAAGAAACACGCATCAGCGTTCATCTGTCGCCATTAGAAAAGGAGGAATATACAGAGTTTTTAAGAGAATATAAGGACATATCCGCCTGGTCGTATGATGGCATGACTAGCCTCAGTACATCTATTGTGGCCCACAAGTTGCCAACCAATCCGACATGCCCACCAGTGAAGCAAAAGCTCAGGAAGCTCAAACCAGACATGAGCTTGAAAATCAAAGAAAAGGTCACCAAGCAGATCAGCGCCAGGGTTCTCCGGGTGGTTGAATACCCAACATGGTTAGCCAACATCGTGCCTGTGCCAAAGAAAGATCGGAAGGTTAGAGTCTGTGTCGACTACCGGGATCTCAACCAGGCCAGTCCGAAGGATGACTTCCCTTTGCCAAATATACACATCCTAATTGACAACTGCACAAGGCATGAACTGCAGTCCTTTATAGATTGTTTTGCTGGCTACCATCAGATTTTGATGGACGAGGAAGATGTTGAGAAAACGACATTCGTTACGCCATGGGGAGTGTATTGTTAGAAGATGATGCCATTTGGTCTGAAGAATGAAGGGGCCACATACATGAGGGCCATGACTACTATATTCCACGATTTTATTCACACGGAGATCGAGGTATATGTGGACGATGTCATCATCATACATTCGTTACGCCATGAGGAGTGTATTGTTAGAAGATGATGCCATTTGGTCTGAAGAATGCAGGGGCCACCTACATGAGGGCCATGACTACTATATTCCACGATTTTATTCACACGGAGATCGAGGTATATGTCCACGGTTTTATTTTCCCATACTTATTTAAGCACAATTATATTAAGAGTCACCACATATATTTTTCTTTTAACACAACACAAGTGTTC
>ML337128.1:0-27653 GCA_005239505.1 Nicotiana paniculata | reverse complement strand
CCAGTAGATTCCTTATGTTCCCTGAGTTTGCCTATATAAAGAGCACTCAGGTTTTCATTTGGAGGCAAGTTTTTTTCTGGTTCCGTTTTATTTCTCTCTCTCTCTCTCTCTCTCTCTCTCTCTCTCTCTTTTGTAAACATATTAAGAGTGAATAATAAAGTTTGAAGTTTGGTAAAAAGTCCAGCGAAGGTAATTTAAGGTAATTTGATTTTCTTTCTCCTTATTTTAGTTTTTTTTCCAAAGCTGTCATAGCCGTGACTATGTCCGGCTAAGAAATCTCATGTTTATGATGGATACATAATCTTTGTAAATGTTCTCCGTAAAGGATTCAGGCAGTCAAAATATGATTGATTTTTATCATAGTTCTTGATTTGGTTCTAAGATGGAGGTACAGTCGAAATATATACTATTGATATTAGCGAGCAGTGGTGTTGTAAGCCCCGTATGAATTGGAGTTAAAAGGGCAGCTTTATACCACTGTTAGAACTGCTAAAGATCAATATGTATATAATTCTGACAGGCCCCTTCCTTAGGTGAAAATTTTCCATACAATCAAGGTAAATAAAAATCTAGTTATATTTTGAAAATCTAGAGATCTGGATGGCTGTGCGGATTACCGCCAACTCTGTAGATCTTGGGATAACATGGTATAATAATAATAACAACAACAACAACTTACAGAGAAGAAACCAAGGTTCATATTCAATTGATCACAATAGAAGTTTTCATAATAAACATGAGTTGGGGGTTCGATTCTAATTGTTCCCTTATTCTTTCCTTTCTAATATGTAATAGTAAAATATTTTTCAAAAAATATAAGAGAAATAACTCGAAATGGTTCCTTATATTTGAAGGTACCCGACTAAAATAAGGGATCATTTTGAATATTTACTCCAGAAATAAACATTTTAGCAAAAGTAATGTAACAACCCAACACGCTAGTAATATTTTTCGCTCTGAGCCTAGGCCCAAACAGACGGGCAAGCCGAGAGGACAATCCAGACCCTGGAAGATATATTATGGGCATGTGTCCTTGATTTTAAAGGAAATTGGGATGATCATCTGCCTTTTATTGAGTTCGCATATAATAATAGTTATCAGGCAAATATCCAGATGGCCCCATTCGAGGCCCTATACGGAAGGATGTGTCGTTCACCTGTAGGTGTTGATACCCAATTTTTTCTCAAAATATTTTTAATTTGCATATATACCTTCAAAATCATGCTTTCATAGCAATTGGTATTTTCCTATAATTTTCCTATAGTTTATTAATTTATTTTTAATTTATCCAGCATTTTATTTCCGATAATTAATTACAAAATTGCATTACAAACAATTTCAAAAGTATTTATTGATTTAATTTATTATTTAGGATCCTATTAAGACCAAATTATTTTACAATCAGCCAAATTGGCACTATTTGGCTATAATCGCAATACCTTTGCAATTATGGCCTAATTATATGTTTTACGCCATTTTTACTCAGCAATTAGTCATTTGTATTTTTTAAATACTTTTTAATTATTTCAATTTAATTTATTAAGCATCAATTTCATTTATTATAATTATTAACTATTTTTATAAATTATTTATCTATTTTTATGGGTATTTAACAATTAGCCACTTTTAATTTTAATCCTAGCCTAATTAATTTGGACCCCTAACCCATTCAACCAGCCCAACTACCCAGCCCAGTCCTCATAAATACCCGACCTAATCCCATTCCAATCTGAGCCGTTGATTATTTCAAATCAACGACCCAGATTCACCCTTTCCATTAATAACCCTAAACGACTACCCCCTCGTATCTCATTCTTCCCCTCATTCACTCAGACTTCTCTCAACTCTCTCTCATCTCTCTCTAAACGCTCCACCTGCTGAGTCTGCCTCCTCTCCTCTCCGGCCACTTCCCCTGTCGGAAACCATGGCCTCTCCTCGTCTTTTGGCCCTTGCTTCACTTCTACGCCGGGTATCACCACCTTGAGNCACCTCTGGCCATCTGAGTAAGATCTATGACCTCTCCGGCTAAAGCCGGTGAAATTTTAAGGTTTTCTCATTTTTCTCTGGGTTCTCTGAAACCCTAAAACTTAAGATTTTCCGAATTTTCTTTTAGATCTATTACAGATCTATGTATATTATGAGTTTATTGTTGTTTTCCCCAAAAGGATTTTCCGATTTCTCTAAGATAACTCTTCATCTTCAAACTAGGGTTTCAAACCCCTTTTTCAAAAACGATTACCTTTCAAATTTTAAGTATTATTGTGTGACTTTCGTTATGTTTAAGCTTCCCCTTTCCATGTCTGAGTTATTTCGTTAAAAAACCCTAAAGTCTTAGCTTTCGCCTATGGCTCTGAGTTTGTTTACAACGATGTGTTTATTTGTTCTATTGTATTCACTCTGTTCTCTTGATTATTCTGTGATTTCGTGATGTTTTACCCCATATTGCTTGTTAGGGTTTCTGGTTGCTATTACCATGCTTAATATGTGATTCATCTCTATTCATTGTTTATCGATACCTCTAAATCTTCGCCTTTCCTGCTTGTATTATGCTTATTCAGTGATTCATGTCATTGTCCTATGTAAACCCCTAATTCCGTGTGATTTTACCCTGTTTTAATCACTAGGGTTTCTGACTCTCTCCTATTATGTGTTTACTTTGTATAACCTATGCTGATTCTTAAATTAGTACTACTCCTATTTTGAATCCCTAATTTTCTGCGATTGATTTCCTGTGATAATCTTTACGACTATTAGTTATTTCTTGCTTTATTACTATCAATTGATTCTTACAGTAGTGCTTTAATGAACCTGCCCCCAATTCCCTACTCTGTGCTTACTATGTATGAAATCTTTCCTTATTTGCTATATATGATTCCTTTCCTTACTTGTAACCTTTTCCTACCGTTTGAGAGTTAACTCCCTTAGTTAAGGAAGTACCCATACTATTCTGATACTGGTTGATTATGAATCTCTTTGACTACTGCCTGACTTTGGTTTGCACCTTATTTACTACTGTTTTCAAAGTTATATATACCAGGCCTCTTATTTTCCAAAGGGACACACAGACACAAGCATACTCATTGCTCTCTTTCTTACTTTCCTACACCTTCTCTTATTGACTACTGGCTACTCAGTCGGCTGAAAGCCAAGACCGAGTAACTTATTACTACTCTACTGCTCTAATTTCTCTACTGCTCTCTTGCTCTGCACACTACTGTCCTATAACTCTACTTCTCTGCTCACTACTGTTCTATTCTCTCAATCTTGACTGATATGTCTTCTATTTGATTTACATCATCCAAAACAACATGTTTATGTTCGTATTGCACTTTCTCTTATTCCTTTTGTGCTTCTACTTGAGGTTTTGTTGTGTACCCTGTAATTAGCATGTCTACTTTCACTTTACTAGTATGATTGCTAAACTGTCCTATCCTCTCTTAGATTCAACATGTTATCTCCCCTAGCACCCCCTCAATTTGATTCTGTTAGTTTCTGGACTGAACCTCTTTATGAAGAAATTATTTCTGTGGTTGTTAAGTTCCGTAATACCTTAGTACTTCTCTGGTGCTAACTTGTATGCAAATCTATACATATGTGTGTATTATTTGTCCCTAACTCCCTTCTTCCCTGTTTGTGTCTGTTGAAATGACTCTGTTCTTGCTCTGAGTTTGTTTTTTGGTTGTTACTCTGATTATTCTGTCCCCTTCCCTTTCAAACTGTTAGAATGAAATCTTCTGTTGTTTCTTTTCAAAACTTATTGCAAATGCTATTTTATGAAACTGTTTTTCAACTCAACTCTCTCAAACTATGTCAATCACTCTCACATATACTCTTAGAAGTCTAGGTTCTGCCCCTTTAATGTGTGACTGCTTTGGGATCCCTATGATATCCCTCTGAACTCTGACACATTAGAGTTGGCCCTTCCACACTGCACTTACTCAGTATGGTTATGGGAAAGTGGGTGTGAACACTGCCCGGGATCCTTTGAGATCCTTAGGGAACTCCGACACACCCAGATTATATGAAAGGCTGTGAAACACCTGCTGGCATTGAGAATTATGGAGATCTTGGGCCTATTGGTAGGCTCCCTATAGTGTAACTTCTTATTTTTCTTATTCACTTATGTAATTTAATAATTATTTGTAAACAACTATTGGGGATGGAGAGGGAAAAGGGAAAAAGGATAGTTACGCATGTTATAAATATTAAAAGGTTGAAACCATGCTATTAGGTTTACATTCCTTATTTGCGCAATAGAAATCATGTTTAGGATCAACATGTGCAAAGCATATCATGCATTAGAAATCATGCTATTTAGGCTTTCTGAACACTGTTTCAGCATCTTGTTTCAGTATTGCCATTCATCACTTAGAAAATTCGGTGATAGGGTAAATAATGTTAATAATTGGTATCTTCTGCAATCATGTTTCATATTGCTATGCGCACTTAGAAATCCTGTCCCTAGGATAACACTAACAAACTGTATGCATATTCTGAATTCGTGCATAATGCTGTGAGCATTTAGAAATCCTGCTTAGAATTCTGCATATGCATCATTCTGCATCCCTACCTGTGCATTGGATACCATGTTTTAGGATTTCATTCATACTCGCTTAAAAAAACCTAGTCTAACTACTGGTGCATGTAAAAGGTATAAAACACTTCACTTAGTTTCTCTAAAAACAACTGGGAAAATTATATTTTCTGAACAACCTAGAACAACATGTGTAGGTAATAATTTGCAACAGCCCCCCTAACAATTCAGACAATTAGTATACACCGTCCCCTGCCTAGGCAAGCCTTAGGTGATTAAATTGCTAAAATTGGAAATCTGCCTCTTTGTTATTATCATTTAGTACCATATTTTAGGATCCGAATCTGGACCTTAAATGTGTATGAGTCATGCTGTTTATGTGTACTATGTGTGGAGGTATACTTTAGCCCCTTTATTGCTTTCCATATTCTTCCCTTATGTGCAGTCCTACCTGTTTTGTTATCGGTCGCGCTAGAATTTTTACCTTTAAAACCTGAGGGTATGCCTAGAACATACCTTATAGGATAGAAGTCCTAAATTTCTCCGGGACTGATAGGAAGGGACGGGTAACAACTTGCAATATAGGTCGAGACCAACACTCGATTTAATTACTTTCACGGGGTGGGAAAGGGTAGAATATGGATATGATGACCAGTGCGCTAATACAACGTGTAGCCCCTCTTCGAGGAGTGATTATCGGGTATTGCATTGATGTGATCCATATTATTATAAACCTAGGATACCCTTTACATGATTAGATAGTAATCCTTTCAAAATCTAACCTTCTTTACTATTTTCAAACATCTGCATGCTTAAGACTTGAATCCCCTCTTATTTGAGCCTTTATTTGTTTGTTTGCTAAGCAGTACAAATTCACAAAAGTTGTTTGGCCGAGAAACACACTTGTGGATCCTGAGGGGTGCCTAACACCTTCCCCTTAGAATAATTTCAAGCTCTTACCCTATCTCTGGATAACAAAGTAGTTGTAAATGAACCCCTTTGGTGTCCTAACACACCTTTAAAAATCGTTAGGTGGCGACTCTCAAAAACACAAACCCCTTTCCCAAAAGGAAAGAGTTGTCTCAACTGAATGTCATAAACCCGATCTTCGCGAGGAAAGAGGGGGCGCGACAGCATGGCGACTCTGCTGGGGATTATAGGCTTTTACCATTATAAATCGCTTTGTGAATTTGCCCGAGTATGCTTTGTTTGATATTTTGCACCCTTTCCTTTCCCCCCTCTATGTGCAATTAATTGTTTTTTGAATATTTATTCCTTCCAAAAGGCAAAACTGACATGTTTCTTTATTTTCCTTTGTAACCGCTTTAAATCATACCTGTTTTATTTACCGATTTCCTAACGTGCAAATACATGACAACATGTTTTTAATGCTTATCTATTATTGCATAATCATGCTCATCATTCATACTCCACTCGTGCCAAACAAAATACTATAGTAACACTTGATGAGTGGTTGCACTCTTCCTATATTATTACCCCCTAAATTCGGAAAAGCTTATTTGCGGTAAAACTAGTCGATCAGCGGTGCAGTCGACGGTTCCGTGCCTTTCCCCCTTGAGTTGTCCGCTCGAGGGTACCGGTCTAAAACCCCATAGAAACGTTACTCCGTTATGTTGTTTCATGAATCATGGTCAAACCTAGCCAGGCTAAAGTGTGGTCCGCACGATAGCTTTTAAGATTGCCTTATCCAAAAGTCCACGGGGTTTCCCTAAACCCAAATGGACATCATCATGTTCTGTGCATTTATTTGGAGAACAAATGCTTTATGCCAATTATTGATGTTAAATAGTCGAGTCTGGTGGGGGTAAGGGCCTAACCTTGTTTGCCTTGCAGAAAAATGAGGCACGAAGTCCCCAGATTCAGCGTGGTCTCCAATATCCATCCAAGATTGCTAAATTGGTGGGAAGATTTACATACTAGTGACAAATCTCTCGTCAGAAAATACTTGGGCAATCTACCGTATCTCCTAGAAATCCAGCCTAACAACATGATAATAGAGGCTGCTACCCTGTTCTGGGATTGTGAAAGGTCTGTGTTCCGCTTTGGGGACATTGAAATGACACCTTTGCTGGAGGATATAGAAGGACTGGCTGGCCTAGTATGGGAAACCCCAGGGTTGCTAATGCCTGAGAACCGCACATGCAGAGGTTTCCTCAAAATGATGGGTCTAAAGAAGAATGCAGAACTGGTATGCTTAAAGAAGTCATACATCCTTTTTGACTACTTGTACGAAAGGTACGGTCACAGCAAATCATACCGTACCTACAACGACGATTTTGCCATCACATCCTTGGGACACATCCATCGTAGACTATTCATCTTCATGTTTTGCTTCTTGGGTCTGATTGTGTTTCCAATAAAGAAGGAGAGAATCCACACTAGGCTGGCCATGGTAACAAGGACATTAATGGAAGGAATTGGTGGGCAAAACTTCAGCATTGTGCCCATGATCATTGCAGACATATATCGAGCCTTGGAAAAGTGTCAACGAGAGGCAAGACACTTCGAAGGCTGCAATCTACTACTTCAACTTTGGCTCATGGAACATCTCTAAAAGGGCGAATACCGACAAGAAATTCATCGAAGAGTTTGGGATGACCACATCGCTTTCCACCATCCAAAGTGAATGAATTACATCCCCTACATGTTTGCTCAACCTGAGAACACCAAGGGATGGGTCGAGCTCTTTGATAATCTGACTGAAGAACAGGTTCAGTGGATGTTCGAGTGGTTTCCGATAGAGGAGTTCATCGCCCCTTCCAGAGATGCACCGTTCCTAATACTAATTGGTCTAAGAGTGACATACCCTTACGTCCCTCTTCGAGTTACGAGGCAAGCGGGTAGGAAGAAAGTCATACCCAGGGTCGACAAGATGAGCCATCTTCGATATGACTTCCAAAATGACGAAAGTCCTCACAAGTGTCAAGCCCAGCACATGTGGCACTGCAAAATTGTAATGGAGAAGGACCCCATCGATCCAGACAGATATCATGCCGGTTGTACCCCTTTATATCCTGGTTGGTTGGCAAAAATTGGGGTGGTATGAGCGAGCCAGGGTTCGTTCAGGGCCACAGGGTTATAGATGAAAATGCCGAGACACAAGTCAAATACAACCAGCTGCGCAAGAGGATCCGTGAGTGTGAGGATGAGCACCGCGAAATACATGAGTCTAGCGATAAACTGGTTGAGGAATGGAAAGATATGGCTATCATCACCAGCAAAAGGTTAGGGTATTTGGAGCGAGGCATAGTGGAGTTGAAGGAAAAATTTCTCAAAAGGATTGAAAACTGTCAAAAGACTGAAGGGACCGAAGGAGGACATCTAGCCAGAGCATACCTGTTGCTGGGACTTCGCGAGTTGGGGAAACTGTACGAGGGAAGAAAGAATGCCGAGTTTGGGGAAGGTCCTTCTGGGACCAAGTAGATAGGAATGTCTTTCTTTTACTTTATCAATGTAATAAGGCCAATGGCCATTAGTGACCTTTACTTCCTGTTTATTTAGTGTCGTTTTGGGATTCGTCTATTTTCTTATTAATAAAATGAGGCATTTAGCATCTTAAGTTCTCCAAATCAAATTTGTCGCTAGGCCTACCTCGGGCACAAAAGAGGTCCCCAAATTAGGACGTGCTTTACATTTCCGCACTATGTGTTTAAATACCGCAATACTTTTCATAATCCTCACTGACTTGGCTACCTTTTGTTTTTTGTTTTCCTCTTTATTTATTTATTTATTCCCCTCCCCAAAGGTTAGTTTGTGCACTCTGGCATCATCATCTTATCTTACAAGATCCAGGGGCCCTCCACCCTCTCCTCCTCTTAGTCCTCCCAAAGGCAAGAACAAAGGCAAAAAGAAAATGGAAGATTCAGGCAACAACAGAAATGAGAATGTGGTTGAACGGGTAGAGGCCACTGATGGCCAGGGTATTCGGATTCAGACTGAAACTGTTTCGCATCTAGGACGAAAGTTGTCAAAGTTTCAAGAAGAGCTTGATCAAGTTCGGAATCTGGCAAACTTGTCATTCTCCCTCAATGTCCCAGACGTCAACATCCAGAATCCTACACCTCCTCAAAACATCCCAAAGCAGCAAAATCATCCCGCAACTCATTATCACAAAACCCCACCAAAGAACCAGACTATTCCAGCGCAATGCAATGCCTGCCACACTTCAAATAACACTCCACTGCTTATCCCAGAACCTCATAACTCCACAAATGACCATTTCCACACCCATGAGCCAGGACACCATAACAATCCCATCTATGTGGAGACCATGCCACATTCCACTCTTCCTATCACATACACACCCGAGTATGACGAAAAGGACCTGCTTATCAAGAACTTGGTCGAGGAACTTAGGAAGCTGACCAGTGGGGTTCAAGGCGTCGAGGGAATCAAGGGAGTCGAAGGGTTGAACTATGAAGACCTCTGCATACAGCCCGATGTCGAACTGCCCGAGGGATACAAACCTCCTAAGTTTGAAATGTTTGATGGTACAAATGATCCAAGGGTCCATCTGATAACTTATTGTGACAAGCTGGTTGGAGTAGGGAAGAATGAAAGGATCCGCATGAAGATGTTCATGAGGAGCTTGAAAGGAGATGCGTTGTCTTGGTACATCAGCCAAGATCCCAAGAAATGGTCGAATTGGGTGAGCATGACATCTGACTTTATGGGCAGATTCATGTTCAACACATAGAACGCACTAGATGTGTTCTATATCCAGAATTTAAAAAAGAAACCCACGGAGACGTTTCGTGAGTACGCTACTCGTTGGAGGTCCAAAGCTGCCAAGGTCAGACCCGCCTTAGAAGAGGAACAAATGAACAAGTTCTTTGTCCGGGCCTAGGACCTGCATTACTATGAACGGTTGATGATGATTGAGAACCACAAGTTCTCCGACATTATCAAATTAGGTGAACGGATTGAAGAAGGTATCAAGAGCAGTAGGGTCACAAATTTTGAAGCCTTGCAAGCTACAAACAAGGCTTTGCAGTCTGGTGGTGTGTCTAAGAAAAAAGACGCGGGAGCCGTGATTATTGCACAAAGAGCTAAATCCCCACTCAAATACCAAACTTACCCAACACCTCCACTCACATATCAACCAACCCTATATAACTAAGCACCCTCATCCCCATACCAAGCTCCACCACTCACTTATCAATCACCTTCACCACCAACTTATCAATCACCTCCACCACCGACATATCAACCTGCTTCACCCAGACACTCACAACCCGCTCTTGTCTAACACACTTACAATTCCCAACCATCTCATTACAAATCACCCCTACCCGTCAAAACTTCCCTAGACATCGTCCTAATTTTGATTGCAGACATCCAAAACAGTATACCGCCATCGCTGAACCCATCGACTAGCTGTATGAGAAGCTCAAAGCTGCTGGTTATGTCACCCCCATCCCTACTGCAACCCCTGAGAATCCTTCTCAATGGGTCAACCCAAACAAGTCCTGTGCATACCACTCCGGCATGAAGGGGCACACCATCGATGAATGTCGCTCTTTGAAGGACAAGATACAATCCCTGATTGACAACAAGGTCATCGTGGCAAAGGAAACTGCTCCAAATATCCGCAACAATCCTCTTCCGGACCATAAGGATGGAGGCATCCACCTGATTGAAATATAAGATGATTGGGACCCCGAGAGATCAATCGGGTTGATCGCAGAAGGTGATGATCAAAAGAAACTTGCAGTCACTCTCAACCCGATCATAATCCAGATTCAACCGTCTGAGGATGCTGAGGTAAATATGTCCATGCCTCTTGAGTTTGAAGCAACGTCACCTGCAAAGACACCAGTATCAATTGAATCTAAGTTCGTGTCTTCGACAAATGCACCCGCACCATTTGAGGTTGCAGTCTTTCCACCCAAGGCATATGTTCCATTCAAAGTGAGGGTAGATGCGCCAATCACGGTGGCGATATCGACCACACCACCTTTTTATACAAATATTTTACCATGGGACTATACAACCGAGGCGAGAAGGAAAGGCAAAGCCAAGACTGAAGAAGCTGTTGCAACACATGGTATGACAAGAACTAGTAGAGTCTATGCCCTTGAACATCTGGCTGAATCTAGTAGGCAGGCTTCCAATCAGCCTCCCATTATCGAGACAGGTCCGGGCGACCTTTGGAGGAAAGTACATGCCAAGGAGTATTCGGTTATCGACCAGCTGAACAAAACGCCAGCCCAAATATCCATCCTCTCTTTGCTGCAGAATTCCGAGACTCACATGAATGCTTTATTGAAGGTGTTGAACGAAGCCTATGTGCCGAACAACATCACTAGCGGGGAAATGGACAATATGGTGGGCCAAGTGTTGGAGAGTCACAAGATCACTTTCCATGAGGACGAATTGCATCCTGAAGGGTTGGGCCATAACAAAGCACTGCACGTCACTGTGCAATGCGAAGACTATTTCATCAACTGGAATTCTTATCAACGGGGGATCCAGTCTCAATATCTGTCCGTTGATAACGCTCAAGAAATTGGGTAAAGGGCTGCATGAGATAAAGGATGGAGCGATCAACATGAAAGCCTTTGATGCATCTTAGAGGTCCACCATTGGCGAGATCAGCCTATGCCTGCAAATGGGGCCAACCTGGTTCGAGGCGGACTTCCAAGTGATAGATATGTCAGCATCCTACAATATATTATTGGGACGACCCTGGATCCATGTTGATGGGGTCATAGCATCAACGGTACATCAGGCAGTGAAGTTCGAGTGGAACCACCAAGAGGTGATTATTCATGGTGACGGTAGCAACCTTATTTACAGTCGCCAGACTATTCTGGTGATTGAAGGAAGAATTAAGCTGGGTGGAGAAACTTACAACCACATTGAACGGGTCAACACTATCGACAAATACAAATGGTGGGATAGCAAGATCGCAAGTATGATGAATTGGCGAGGGTACGATCCAGGTAAAGGGGTCGGCAAGAACCTTCAGAGGATCTCCAAACCTATCAAACTCAAAAAGCACGACACCACTTTCAGTTTGGGATACGAATACACTCGGGAAGAATTTAAAAACTGGTCGCCACCATGCGCGGTCCTTATTACCCTTTGGAGCAACCAATACCGCATCTGGAGCAGAACTTCCAACAGGCCAACGTTATTTATGGATCAGACGAAGAAGAAGCACTTGCAGCAATGAGGAACTTGTTTCTGGAGGACAGTGATATGGACTGTTGTGTTATTTTTGAGGAGGAGGGGGAGGAAGGCCCTTCCATACAGGCTGTGAGCAGAGGGACGTACCTCAAGAATTGGACTCTCAGGTAAACCAAAGCACGACGAGCCTCAAGGTAGCAAGGCTAAAACAAGCGTTATTCATTGTTTTTTCTTTACAAAATGATTTCATTTTTTTCATTTTAATTCCTGCAATAAGATCTTCAATGATCAAAACAATCGTTCAATTTATCAAAAACATTTTAAATTTTTTCTTATGAATCAATATTTATTGCTATCATTTTTCTCTCATTACTTTACCTATAATGCATTACTATTACCTGTCTTGATGAACCGATGACTGTGACATGCAACGAGACAACGCAACAAACGGATGTGGATTCAGAAGAAGATGACATCCCTGACGAGATTGTCAAAGAAGTTGAGAATTTTGAGAACAGACCTAAGTCCAACCTGGACGAGACTGAAATTTCAACCTGGGAGATTCAGAAAACATTAAGAAGATACTAAGAAAGATGATAGAAAGGAACAAGCAGTGACACGAGAAGTTATCATTTGCCTTATTGGGATATCGCACTACAGTTCGCACCTCAACATGGGCAACTCCCTATATGCTAGTTTATGGTACTGAGGCTGTTATTCCTGCCGAAGTTGAGATTCCATCTCTGAGAATTATACAAGAAGCTGAGCTCAGCGACGCAGAATGGGTAAAGAGCCGTTATGAGAAACTAGCCCTCATAGATGGAAAGAGGATGAATGCAGTCTGATGGGCTGTAATCTGTTTTGATGATCTAACAAACTTTTATATGAAGAACCAGATGAAGGGCCTGATATGTGGCCAACACAATTAGTCAGCTTTAACTCAGGAATTTTGGATAGTGCACTATTGAACTTATAAGGAACAACTAAGGGACCTGATCCCTTGATAGACTCCCAGACGATAGTACAGGTCAACTCTACAACTGTAAAAAGCCGTGGCAGAAAAGTGACTGCCTGCAACTGTACACGCTACAGTGTCGTAATAGTGCAGCAATCACTTTTCATTGGTTGTGAAGTGTACTCTCAAGATATGGGACATCCTCCTTGGAATGTGCCAAGGCCTTTAATATCTTGTTTTAAGACAAACAAGAACATTCACTTGAGCATTTACAAAAGACATTCTCTTAAGCATTGAAGAATGGCTCTATCATTGAAGACTCAAGTGTGTCAAGAGCAAGAAGACAACTCCACTAAGACGGACATGTTTCACCTTGTGTCGTTAGTGTCCTTAGTTGAGTTGTAATCTTGCATTTTGTTTTTCATTGTCTCCTATTTGCTTTTGTAGAAGCATCGTGTTAGGAATCTCTCAAGATAAACCTCTTGTGTTTCTGTAGTGACTAGTGTAGTAACAAGTGAAAAGTCTTTGTAACTAGAGAGTGACAACGTGCCTTGTAATAGTGATTACAAGTTAGAGTGTTAAAGTCTTTGTAAGAAGTTCATTACAAAGTGGCTTGTAAATTTTAGATTATAAGTTAGTGAAGTTTAAATCCTACAAGTGTAGGTCGTGGTTTTTGTCCCCTTGAGTGGGATTTTTCCACGTAAAAATCCCTTGTATATTTTACTTGCTTTCTTAGTGTACTCCTCTGTGGGAACTAGTAGAGGACCAGGTATCCCTACAGTTTGGTGGACTAATAGAAACTATCAATTGGTATCAGAGAAGACACTTTCTAAACGGTTAACACCTAGAAAGGATCTGTAATGGCTGCTCCACCAAACTTTGAAGAAGGACAATCAACATATCGACCTCCTAGATTTAACGGTCTGTACTATGGGTGGTGGAAAACCCGTATGCATGACTTCATAATGGCCGAAGACTCTGAGTTATGGGACATCATCTGTGATGGTCCTCGTGTTCCTATGCATAAGGTTGGAGAGGCAGGTCTGCTGGTGCCAAAGACCAGGAAGGATTTCAACGATGTTGACAGGAAAGCAGTGGAAAAGAACTTTCGTGCAAAGAAAATTTTGGTATGCAGTATAGGACCTGACGAGTACAATAGGATCTCAGCATGCCAATCAGCCAAAGAAATTTGGGAAGCCCTACAAATAGCGCATGAAGGTACGACGCAAGTGAAGCAGTCCAAGATTGACATGCTCACTACTGAGTATGAACTGTTCAGGATAAGGAACGATGAATCCATACATGATATGCATACTAGATTTACTTCCATTATTAATGAGCTTCACTTATTAGGAGAAGTCATTCCTAGAAACAAGCTAGTGCGAAAGATTCTGAGTGTTCTGCCTAGCTCCTGGGAAAGCAAAGTAAATGTTATCACTGAAGAAAAAGACTTGCAAACTCTAACAATGGATGAGTTGATTGGAAATCTGAAAACAAATGAGATGAAAAGGAAGAAGGATAGTGAATGGAGAGAACCTGGTTCTTCAAGATGAAAAGCATGAGTCAAGCAAAGAGGACAATGACATGGATTATCTCACCAAGAGACTTCAGAAGATGGTTCGAAGGAACGGGGGAATACCAAGAAGAGGCATCTCAAGCAGGCCGAGAAACTATGACCCGTGTCATAAGTGTGGTAAGACCGGATACTTCATAAAAGATTGCCCGCTCCTGAAGCAGGATCCCTACAAGCTCAACACTGACAAAGCTGCGAAGAGGAACCATGTTCTTGACAAAAGATTCAGCAGAAAAAGCGCAGCTGAAAACGTTATGAAACAGGCTCTTGCTGCTTGGGGAAATTCATCAAGCGAATCAGAAGAGGAACCTGAAGAAGAAAATAGCTCCATAATGGCAGTAGAAAACAAGGCTAAGGAGTATGACTTATTGTTTGCTCTCATGGCTCAGTCTGATGACGAAGAAGAAGATGACAAAGATGAGGTAAACTTTAGGGATGTTCAGAGAAATCTGAAGTCCTATTCCTTTAAAAAATTAATGTCATTGTCAAATATTCTCATTGATACTTATTACAGCTTAGTTGAAGATAAGGACACATTGATCATAGAACTAGGAGAAGTTGAACAAACTAGAGATGGTCTAGTGGTGAGTGTGGTATATTTGAAAGAAACCATAGGTGATCTTGAAAGAGAGAAAGAATCTCTAATGTGTAAAATCAGCTGTGTTGAAAAAGAGAGAGATGACCTAGTGGTGGTGGTTGTGGACCTTAAAGAGACCATAAAAAACCTTGAGAAAGAAAAGGAAGTGGTAGAAGGAAAAACAAGAAAGGTAGAAAATGAGAGAGATGATCTAACCGTAGTAGTAGTAGACTTGAAAGAAATAGTTGAAAATCTGAGAAATGAAAAGAATAGTCTGAGTGAGAGGATTAATGCAGTTCAGAAGGAAAGAGATAATCTTCTAGTTGTGATCACATACCTAGAGGAAACTATAAAGGGACTCAAACTAGAACCTGGTACTGCAGGAGTGGACAAAGGAAAAGAAGTAGCTAGTGAAAAACACATCAAGCTTGAAAAGGAACTGAATGATGTCAAAACAAGTTTGTGTTGTGAGCTTGAGAAAAATAGGCAGTTGCAAACTGATATGGGTAAATTAAAATATGATCTCAAAAAGTCACTAAACTGGACCTGGTCCACAGATGCTGTCACTGCCATGTACTTCAATAACAGTGGAAACAGGCAGAGGATCGGGTTCCAAAAAAAGAAAACTCCTTACAACCCTCACAAAAAGTATGTCACTGTCCCAGACAATTGGCTTTGTACCCATTGTGGAAACAACGGGCACTTCAAGGAAAGTTTCCCAGCCAGGGATCAGTCAGTTCAGAAAAACAAAATGTTTACTCGCAAGAGGAACACCGAGCAGGGATCAGGTCCGAACAAGAAATATCAATTTCTGCTTGCATGGACTAGAAGAGCACGTATTCATGCCTTTCCTAACTACAAGGGACCCAAACTTGTTTGGGTTCCTAAGTCTAACCCTTGATTTAATTGTGCAGGGATTAGTGAGAGGAACTGGACTACAATGGATTATGGACAGCGGATTCTCAAAGCATATGACTGGAAACACTATGGAATTTCTCTCATTGAAAGCCCTGCAGGGAGGAGATGTATCCTTTGGCAACGGAAAGAAGGGATACATCCTCGGTGTTGGAAGAGTTGTAAAGTCTATGGAGCACCCAATTAAAAATGTGTACTACGTGGATGGTGATGATCAAGAACCCAATGTGTAGAAGAGAGTGTTCATGTGATCTTCAACGAGACTCCTTCCTAAAATAAAGATAAAAATGGTGATGATCAAGACTATGAACCACTCCTGGTTCCTGGAGAGATATCTGATGTCTCTAATGGAAAAGCTGACATGATGAGTCAAACCAAGGAGGTGATTGAAGGCAATGTAGCCTCCTCCTCCGGTTCACAGGAGGAACCTGGTACCCTTATCTCTCCTACAGAAGCTGAAGAAAGAGTTGGATATGCTGTGGAAGGTACTCCACAGGTACCAGAACAAGATGTGCAGGGAAACTCCTCTAATCCACCAAGTTCCTCCACACATCAAATTCATGTCCCAAATTTGAAATATAAAATCTCCCATCCTCTTGATAACATAATCACTCCTCTTGATTCTGGAATCCAAACATCCAAAACCAGAAACTCCCTAGCCTTTTCAGCTTTTGTATCCCAAATAGAACAAAAAAAAAATATCAAGGAAGCTTTGAAGGATTCATATTGGATCATTGCTATGCAGGAGGATCTCTGTAGCATTTTGTAGCATAAGGCTACAATTCTGCCTTCCGAGGTTAAGCTCTACTGTCACGACCCAAACCGATGGGCCACGACGGGCACCCGGTACCTTAATCAACCGAGTACCAACGTAACGTATATTTATTATTACATCATCATATACACATGACATACGAGCCTAATATACCAACATAATTATTTATAAACTCTACGCACAGGCCGACAAGGCCATACAAGTTTCGTATACATGATATTTGTCTACAAGCTTCTAAGGGTATATAAGTATCATAAAGGTCGGGACTGAGCCCCGCCATACCAATCAATACATGTCCTAATTATACTAACCAAATAAGCAACTCCGGAGCAAATGGAGCACCTACATCTTCCGCTGAGCTGATAACCTACTTGGAGGGATCTCGACCTATCTATCAGGACCTGCGAGCATGAAACGCAGCGTCCCCAGGCAAAAGGGACGTTAGTAAAAATAATGTATCGAGTATGTAAGGCATAAATAAGTACATAACCGACATGGAAGTAATATAGAGTAACTGACTCAACCTGTAAGTCTGGATAATTCTGTAAATCATGAAATACGTATAATGTCATGCATATGCGTATGAATGTCATGTCGTGCATAGGTACATATTTCATAACATCATCAGGCCTCTGAGGGCATCCCATCATATCATCTCGGCCACTGTGGGCAAATCATCAACGTATACCAGCTGATCAGGTGGTGGTGCGTATATAACGCCATAACCTTTCCCATATATATATATATATACATACATACATACATACATACATATATACGCGCATATAACGCCGTTTAAATATACATACATATATACGCCTATATAACGCCGTTTAAATCATATTTCAGCCACTGTGGGCAACACCATCATCATATACCAGCTGATCAGGTGGTGATGCGTATATAAATCCGTAACCTTTTCTCATATACCATATACATATATTTACATATATACGCGTATATAACGCCATATGGTCATGGGTCAATGTGCATATGTAAATGCATGAAATGCATATGAAATACGTTTATAAAATCTCTCGGTACGTCATAAGGCCATTATGACTCTGATTAATATCATGAAATAAACTTTACCAACATACGTGTTTTCGAGACCCATGAACAGAAGATAATAATAATTCTCAGGAGGAATCAAGAATATAGACACCCCTACTAATTCTATGAATTGATTAATTTATAGAAACTGTGTATTTGCTCGTTTCTTCAGTATAATTTGGACCATGCCAAAAGAAAGAAGGGATAGCCTTAGCATACCTGGAGTAGGAAAAATCCGTATAATATTCTTTGTAGGAGAATTTGATTTCAAGAAATCTCGTTGTTAATGTCTTGTAGGAGCTTGAATTGTAAGAATTCCTAAGGTTCTGTTATGAAGGAATTTTTCTATGCAATTTCATTGCCAAGGTGAAAAGCTCACATATGAATTGCTAACAGAACGTTTTGAATTCAATATGTGAAACATTCTGATTGCAAGAATTTTTTTGGTTGAAAAACGTTTGGGTGTAAAATGGCTTAATGTAGGATTTTGTAGAGTGTCTTAATTATCACTTGTTGGCTAATGTTTTTGGATGATAGGAATAGCCAAGGTTTGATTGTAGTGGGATTGTATATAAGACATAGTAAAAGTGAAGTGTCTTGAAATTAATAAGGTATGTTGCCACCTATTCCAAAAATGACTAAGAGTCATTGTTTGGAAAGTGGTTGGCTGCCACATTTTTTTGGAGGGTAAAATTTATTAATTTTTATCCATTTATTATTTAATTGGGTAATGTCCTGTTACCCGATAATTAACCAATTACCCGCATAATTAAAAATTATCTCAAATTACTTTAAAATTCTACTTATTCTTAATACGCTTTATATCCCACTATCATGGTCACATGGTACCTTGTATGGTACTAGTCCGTAAATATCGGGTATTAACGCTCGATCCGTATTTTACCCCTACATGCCAAACATGATTGAAATTCATTTTCTTTGACTTGCTTCCCCTTTCACCTTCACGAATTTATTCATCACTTGTGAAATGTCTTAATTCTTATAATCTCCAAATAATCTTTTACTTGGACTGATGTCAATTACCTTATGAAAAATTTAATGTACAACACTACTAGGTGCAACATCATCATAATTTAATATTGCGAAGCGTAACATCATGGTAATGTAATACTGCAAGGCGTAACATAATCGTAATATAATACTGCGGGACGTAACATCATCGTAATATATTACTGCAGAGAAAAACATTGACGTAATACTACGGGGTGTAACACTCGTATAGTTTTAAATGTTTTAAATATTGTAGATCTCAAATGTTGGCTTGCTTAGCAAGTGCATCGTTAGGCGTCATCACGGTCTCGACGGTGGGAATTAAAGTCGTGACAAGTTTGTATTAGAGCAAGGTTGCCTAGGTCTCACAATTCACGGACAAGTTTAGTAGAGTCTGGGGGATCGGTACAGAGACGTCTGTACTTATCTCCATAGGCTATAAATTTAGGAACAAGTTCATTTTTATTCAACTATATCGGGCGATTCTTGTTATCCCAATACTGATTGAACTCTTCTATTCTTATTCTCTCAAAGATGGCGAGAACACGTACCACTTCTTCCGCTGATCAGCAACCTGATCCTCCAGCAGCAGCTCCTACAAAGGGGCAGAGGCCGAGGCAGGGGCAGGGCTCATCCCAGGGCCCAAGCAACAGCTCCAGCTGCGAAGCCTCAGATAAAGCTCTATGAAGAGTCTCCAGCTCATACCATTCTAGCGGGACCAGCTTAGGTCCCAGAGGGGTTTATTGCTACCCCGGTGCTTCAGGATGCCTTGGTCCGACTAGTGGGCCTTATGGAGAGTGTAGCCCAGACTGGCACATTCCCCGTGGCAGCATCCGTATCTCAGGCTGGCAGAGGAGTCCAGACTCCTGCCACCCATACTCCGGAGTATATGGTTCCCCAGTTTCTGACCCTAGCCGCTCATTTAGTTGACGTAGTTTAGCCAGTTGCTGCAACACCGCCCGGTGATGGGACAACTATTTCCTCCGAGGCTTTGTGGAGATTAGATAGGTTTACCAAGATTTTCCCAATCCATTTCAGCGGTGCCACTCCAGAGGATCCCCAGGAGTACCTTGATAGCTGCTATGAGGTTCTTCGGAACATAGGTATATTGGAGATCAATGGGGTCGATTTTGCTGACTAGTTCTGCGAAGGAATGGTGGAGATACTATTTGTTTACTAGACCAGCTGGGTCGCCTGCTCTTACTTGGGATCGGTTCTCACACCTCTCCTTGGAGAAGTTCCTTCCTATCACTATGAGAGAGGAGCCGTCGTCACTTCGAGCGTCTCCAGCAGGGAAGCATGACTGTTACTCAGTATGAGACTCGTTTTGTGGATTTGGCCCGTCATGTTGTTATTTTTCTCCCCACAGAGAGAGAGAGGGGTTGAGGAGATTTTTTTAGGGTCTTGCTCAGCCTATCATATTGCAGATGGCGAAGGAGACGGGGAGCGAGAACTCTTTCCAGGATGCGGCCAATGTGGCCCGGCGAGTTGAGATGTTTCTTGGATTGGGAGTTCAGGGGTCGGACAAGGGACCTCGCCATTCCGATGGATTCATCGGTGCCTCATCTGGAGGTGGGGATACTTATGATAGAGGCCATCCTTCCAGGCCATTTCATTCATCACTTCAGGCATCCCATGGTGCCCAAGGTGGTAGTGGCCCTTATATGCCTTATTCTGATCAGTCAACTCCTATCAGTGCACCTTCTCTTCAGATTTTTCAGGGTGAATATTCAGGTCGACCTTGTCAGTTTTTCGGCCAGCAGTCTCAGCAGCCGAGGTCATGCTATACTTGTTGTGACCCGAGGCACATTGCTAGATGTTTACCTCGCGCGTCGAGTAGTTCTCAGTACCAGGGTTCTTGTGCCATGGTTCCGGCACCAGCTGTCGCACCGTCTACCCATCCAGCTAGAGGTAGGGGTCAGGTAGCCAGAGGTAGGAGCCAAATTGTTAGAGGTAGAGGTCAAACCGCTAGAGGTCGAGGCCCGCCTATCAGAGGTCGTCCCAGAGACATGGTTCAGGGTGGTGGGGCCTAGCCCTGATGTTATGCATTCCCATCCAGACCTGAGGCGGAGTCCTCTGATGCTGTTATCACATGTATTGTTTCGGTTTGTAATAGAGATGCTTCAGTTCTGTTTGATCCGGGATCTACTTACTCCTATGTGTCATCTTATTTTGTTTCATATTTGGTTGTGCCCTGTGATTCCTTGAGCGCCCATGTCTATGTGTCCAAGCCCGTGGGGGATGCTATTGTCGTAGATCGTGTATATCGCTCGTGTGTGGTCATTATTGGGGGTCTTGAGACTAGTGTAGACCTTTTGCTCCTCATATGGTTGATTTTAATGTTATATTGGGCATGGATTAGCTATCACCTTATCATGCTATCTTGGACTGTCATGCCAAGACAGTGACATTAGCCTTGTCGGGGTTGCCATGAATAGAGTGGAGAGGTACTCCTGGTGATTCCTCCAGCAGGGTTAGTTTTCATATGAAGGCTTGGCACATGGTCGAGAAGGGGTGTTTGAGCTATTTGGCTCACGTTCGTGATTCTAGTGCTGAGGTTTCTTTTATGGATTCAGTTCTTGTTGTTCGTGAGTTTCTTGAGGTGTTTCCTACAGACCTGCCGGGGATCCACCCGACAGGGATATTGACTTTTGCATTGATGTGGCTGCGGGCACTCAGCCCATTTCTATTCCTCCATACCGGATGGCCCCACCAGAGTTGAAAGAATTGAAGTAACAGTTGCAAGATTTGCTTGATAAAGGCTTCATTAGACCTGGTGTCTTGCCCTGGGGTGCGCCAGTTTTGTTCGTGAACAAAAAGGATGGATCTATGAGGATGTGTATAGATTATCGGCAGTTGAACAAAGTCACCATCAAGAACAAGTATCTGTTGCCGAGGATTGATGATTTGTTTGACCAGCTTCAGGGTGTCAAGGTGTTTTCAAAGATTGATTTGAAATCTGGATACCATCAGTTGAATATTAGGGCATATAATGTCCCTAAGACAGCTTTTCGGATGAGGTATGAGAACTATAGGTTTCTAGTGATGTCTTTTGGCTTGACCAATGCCCCCGCAACATTTATGGACTTGATGAACCGAGTGTTTAAGCCTTACTTGGATTCATTTTTGATTGTGTTTATTGATGACATTTTGATATACTCCTGCAGTCGGGAGGAGCATGAGGAGCACCTCCGAATAGCGCTCTATACTTTGAGGGACAATCTATTGTATGCTAAATTTTTGAAGTGCGAGTTTTGGTTGGATTCAGTCGCTTTCTTGGGTCACGTCGTATCAGCAGAGGGTATTCAGGTGGATCCTAAGAATATTGAGGTAGTCAAGAACTGGCCTAGACCCACTTCAGCCACGGAGTAAGGAGCTTCTTGGGTTTGGCGGGTTATTAACGTCAGTTTGTGGAGGGGTTCATCTATAGCAGCCCCGATGACTAAGTTGACCAAGAAGGGTGCCCCATTCAGATGGTCGGGCGAGTGTGAGGTGAGATTATTGAAGCTCAAGACAGCATTGACTTCAACACCGTTGTTGGTATTACCATTGGGTTCAGGATCCTACACGGTATATTATACTGCCTCCCGTGTTGGGCTCGGAGCAGTGTTGATGCAGGAGGGCAAGGTGATAGTCATATGCATCTCGTCAGTTGAAGGTTCACGAGAAGAATTAGCTTGTCCGGGACTTAGAGTTGACAACCATTGTTCACGCGTTGAATATTTGGAGACACTATCTTTATGGCGTGTCGTGTGAGATTTTCACGAATCATTGCAACCTTCAGTATTTGTTCAAGAAAAAGGATTTCGATTTGAGGTAGAGGAGATGGCTGGAGCTATTGAAAGAGTATGATGTCACTATATTGTATCATTCGGGAAAGGGCAACGTGGTGCCGACGCATTGAGTAGGAAGGCAGTGAGTATGGGAAACCTTGTGTACATTCCAGTCGGTGAGAGACCGCTAGCTTCTGACATTCAGACTTTGGCCAATCAGTTTGTGAGGTTGGATATTCAGAACCCAGACGCGTTCTAGCTTATACAGTCGCTCGGTCTTCCTTGTTTGAGCATATCAGAGATCAGCAGTATGATGACCCTCACTTGATGGTCCTTAGGGACATAGTTTGGCATGGTGATGCCAAGAAGGTTACGGTTAGAGATGACGGTGTTTTGAGGATGCAGGGTCGTGTATGTGTGCCTAATGTTGATGGGTTTCGTGAGTTGATCCTTGAGGAGGCTCATAATTCTCGGTATTCTATACACCTGTGCGCTGCTAAGATGTACCAGGACCTGCGGCAACATTATTGGTGGAGAAGGATGAATAAGGATATAGTTGCTTTTGTAGCTCGATGCTTGAATTGTCAACAGGTGAAGTATGAGCATCAGAGACCTGGTGGTTTGCTTCAGCAGATGGAGATTCCTGAGTGGAAGTGGGAGCATATCACTATGGACTTCGTTGTTGGACTCCCACAGACTCAGAGAAAGTTCGACGCTGTGTGGGTTATTGTGGATAGGTTGAGTAAGTCAGCGCACTTCATTCCAGTGGAAACTACTTATTCTTCAGAGCGGTTGGCAGAGATTTACCTTCGGGAGATCGTCCATCTTCAAGGTGTTCCCGTGTCTATCATTTCTAATCGAGGTATGCAATTTACCTCACACTTTTGGAGGGAAGTTCAGCGTAAGTTGGGTACGCGGGTTGGGTTGAGAAAAACATTTCATCCTCAGACAGACGTGCAGTCTAAGCGTACTATTCAAATATTGGAGGATATGCTCCACGCTTGTGTTATATATTTTGGAGGATCGTGGGATTAGTTCTTGCCCCTCGTAGAGTTCACCTACAATAACAGCTACCAGTCGAGCATTCAGATGGCTCCCTATGAGGCGTTATACGGTAGACGGTGCAGGTCTCCAGTTCGGTGGTTTGAGTTGGGGAAGGCTTGGTTATTGGGTACAGATTTAGTACAGGAGGCTTTGAACAAGGTCAATATTATACAGGATCGACTTTGTATAGCTCAGTCCAGGCAAAAGAGTTATGCCGACCGTAGAGTTCGTGATGTGGCATTCATGGTCGGGGAGAGGGTATTGCTTCGGGTATCACCTATGAAAGGTGTCATGAGATTTGGGAAGAAGGTCAATTTGAGCCCTAGGTATATCGGGCCTTTTGATATCCTCGAGAGAGTGGGGGAGGTAGCTTATAGACTCGCGTTGCCGCCAGGTTTATCCTTAGTCCATCCAGTATTCCATGTGTCCATGCTCCGCAAATATCAGGGTGACCCGTTCCACGTGTTAGATTTCAGCTTTGTCCAGCTGGGCAAGGATTTGACTTACGAGGAGGAGTCGGTAGCCATTCTAGACCGGTAAGTTTGTCAGTTGAGGTCGAAGAGTTATCCTTCCGTTTGAGTGCACTGGAGAGGTCAACTTGTTGAGGCAGCTACTTGGGAGTCCGAGCCGGACATGTGGAGTAGATATCCCCACTTGTTCACCAATTTAGGTACTTTTCTATGTCAGTTCGAGGACGAACGTTTTTTTTAGAGGTGGAGATTGTGATGACCCAAAGGGATATCTTGTGATTTAAGACTCTATTCAACTCTCGTTAGCCTTAAAACCCTTATTTTTACTCACCTCAATTTGCGTGCGCAACCCGGGCATAAATCCAGAAAACCTTTATGTGGAAATTTATGAAATAATAATTTTTTGGGATTTAAAAGTGATTTTTAGTTGACTTTGCTCAATGTTATGGGTAAATAGACCTGGACCCATGTTCTGACAATCCTGGAAGGTCCGTAGTAAAATATGAGACTTGGGCGTATGCCCGGAATCGAATTCCCAGGTCCCTAGCTCGAGAAATTTTTTGATGAAAATTATAAGACTGAAATTCTAAGGATTTAAAGAATTTGATTAATGTTTGATCTCAATGGTATTGGACCCGTATTTTGCTTTCGGAGCCCGATATAGGTTTAATACAATATATAAGTCATGTTCGTGAAATTTGGTAGAGATCATATTTGATTTGACGTAATTCGGACGCCCGGTTGAAAAGATAGTAGTTTTAAGATGTTCTTGAGAAATTCATGAGTTTTGGTGCAAAATCCGTAGTTCTAGGTGTTATTTTTGTAATTTAATCGCACGAGCAAGTTCGTACGATGTTTTAAGACTTGCGGGTATGATTGGTTTGGAGCCCCGAGGGCTCAGGTGAGTTTCGCAGAGGCTACAAAGTGATTTTGGAACTTAGAAATTTTGTTGGTGTAACTGAAGCTGTTTCAGGCCTCTGATCTCGCAATTACAATATCAGGCATCGCAAATGCAAACATAGCAGGGTTATCAATTGCGAGGCTTTCATCGCAATTGCGATCATAAGCCTGGGCTAGCAGTTCTCGCATTTGCGAGGTCACCTTCACTATTGCGAAAGGAGTTTGGGAAGGGTAGGTTCGCAAATGCGAACATCTACTCGCATTTACGAGGTTCAGTGGTCACAAATGTGACACTTTCCTCGCATTTGCGAAGGCAGCAGGACTGTGAAGGGCTTCGTAATTGAGATAGCACCTTCGCATTTGTGAAGCTCAGGATCAATTGCGACATCTGCAACTGAGTAAAAGGGGCTTGG
Source organism: Nicotiana paniculata (assembly GCA_005239505.1). Taxonomy (NCBI): domain Eukaryota; kingdom Viridiplantae; phylum Streptophyta; class Magnoliopsida; order Solanales; family Solanaceae; genus Nicotiana; species Nicotiana paniculata. Next base: position 2,508 of record ML337128.1, on the reverse strand, counting down.
ACGGGATTTTTCATTCATTCTTCAACTTTTCAAAACATAAACCTCAAGAGACGATTTTCCAAAGATCAATTCTTCCCCAAATCATAGGTAAGTGATCACGCTCAACTGTGTCTAATAAAAGACTAAGCGGGTGTTGCAAATATAATTCGGGGTATTAAGCCCAGAGTCAATCCCACAGGGAATTGACGTATCAAGAAAGTCGTTAAAATACTAAAATCTCACTTAATCAACTTCCTCAAACTTTATTAATAATAATCGATGTTTTAATACCACTAAGATCAATGAAATTGCTAAACTAAGATTAACTAACAGCAGTTATAAACAATTGGAATAAAGGTCTAAGGCAATGGTTTCCCCCGTTGATAATTTCCCTAGTTGTATGTTCCTATAGCTTTGATTTGGTTGTCTCTATCAATCATGAACTCTCACACTATCATAAATCTTTCTCGAGCATTTATGATAATTTACTAGTCGCACTCTCTCGAGCTACGCTAGCTATATTTACGTAAGGACTCACTTTAGATTGCACCCGAGGTATATTATCTCTAACCCAACCTCTAAACCCTCGATTATGACTCTCGTCTATACTCCGGGAGTGATGTTGTTCAACAACTACCTAAATATGCACACTGTCTCAAGAAGATACATAATAAATAGGAACCGCTAGTTGAAGGCCCTTCAACTAACTACAATCAAAACGTAGTTGAACAAATAGAGATAAATAACCAACTCAAAACTATATTAACATGCCAACGAGTTCATCCCCAACAGGTTTCACCAAAACCTTAGATTAAAGTATTTAGCTACACATAATAGCAATGAAAACTATAAAGGAATCCATAGTCAATGGCAAAATAACAAAAGAAGAAAATAAGGATTGATGCCCCAATTTCCTCCTTGCCTCTTGCCTTTGCTTTTTTTTTGGTGTTCTAAACTCTAAAACCTGATTCCCCCTTCTCTTGGGCGAAGTGGACCTTATATAGTTTATGTAGAATGGCCTAGGACTTCCAAATTTACCCCTGAAATAATGCCTCACGCGTCTGGACTAGCGCGGGCACGCTAAGGCCGCGCTATGCCCGCGCTAGTGGGGTTTCTGTCTGCCTCTGGATCGCTGGACTAGTGGGAGCGCGCTAATCCCGCGCTAATGCCCGCGCTAGTAGGGTTTTCCACTGTCTCCGCATTTATCCATGAGTCTTCAGTCTTCAATTCATCCAAAAGGTACCCCATGGTCTATTCTACTTCAATTCTTTCTCGGATCATCGTCATAAGCTTTCCTTACGGTATTGCACTCCTATGAAACACACAAGTCACCATTAGAGCACATTTTATCCTTATTTCACATACTTAAGACAGTAAAGCATCATTAAGTTAGAGTATAACATAAGCCAAACCATACACTTATAGCCTATTATCAACACCCCACACTTAAATCATTGCTAGTCCTCGAGCAATCTACTACATCTTACTCGGCCTCTTTTCATCAAGCGCTTCCCTACAGTGACACCCCACCAACAAATCACAAGCATCTCTCGTAGTGTAACATCCATAGCTCAAATGGTGACTCTCTCATGCCGTGCCATGTTTTACTTTCTCATACTGCTTTGCAGGGGGGTCAAGACTTACCTCTTTTTCATGAATCACGCACCCTCACATCACACATTTGAGGGTAGTTCCACAAAACATAATTTTCAAAACAACAAGAACTTTTAGATAGAAAAATTCACTCACTCTCACACAGAACATTCATATGCTACACAGACACACCATAGGCTTGCCCGTAGTCTAATACTCTCTTAATCGAGTTTGTTTAGTCCAAGATCAATAGGTCTTTACTTGGTTGTAATGTAGGCTAAGGGACGGGTAGGATACATTTGGGTGTAGTGACTAACCTCCCTAAGCACTTTTAATACATTTACATTAACATTCCACCCATTTCTCCTGTGTTACCAGACTTTTCACCACACTTTGTTTCATGATTACCCCTATTCTTCTCAGGTGCAACTTTTTGTTTTTGTTTTGTTTTGTTTTTTTTTCTGCCACTCACTGCTAAGGACTACAGACTGTGATTGTCCTTTTTCTTATATTATTTTTTTTCTAAGTGGCTTTCACTTTTGCATTTTGTTTCTTTTCAACTTTGCACCTTTTACTCTATTCCCCTGTGTTTCCTTACAAACCACACCTCTACCACACACTTTGACTTTTACATCACAACAAACAATCTAAGTGCTCCTGGGAGGTACAAAGTTCAAACAGATTGGCTACTCGAACACTGGGTATGGCTCATCACATGGTTAGCAAAGAAATAGGCTCATAGGCTCAAACAGAGTTAACTATGGTCAAATACTTTCAGGTGGATACATAATTTTTCTGGATTACAAGGAAATGCCTATATCCCTTCTCGGACTAAACAAGCTTCTATTTCGATTTGTACACACGGGGAGCAATTTCTAGCTATCAAATGCAAGCATATAATACAATATAGATAATCTCACACACACTTGGCACATA
>ML337123.1:0-16670 GCA_005239505.1 Nicotiana paniculata | reverse complement strand
CCCCGTGTGTTAATCGAAGCGAAATTGTAGGTTATGCTAGTCTAGGAGATGACGTAGGAATTTTTTTGTTTGATCATGGATGTGCTTGTCACATGAAAATTAAAAATTTCCATTGCTATCCCCTTTGAGCCGTTTGACCTTTTCTTTGGTACCCACATTACAAGCCGTACCCCTATTTTGTTCTTAAATTGAGATTTTTGCACCTTTTCCTCCTAAGGCACTTAGTCGCCAAAAGAAGTAAGGTGAGATATTGGGGATTAACTTTTGAGTGGATCCATGTAAGGGCCTGTTGGTGCACTAAAAGAAAACTGTATTCAAAAGTCACTGGCCATTGAATTTTCANCAATTTTTATTAATTTGTGCTAGTGAAAATATAGAAGTGCTTAATTAAAAAAGGGCTATGTTGAATATGAATTGTGGCAAGGGAATTTTTTGAGAAGAATATGTGTTGAGTTGTGAAGGTAGTGTATTAAAGTGCTTAGGAGGGTTAGGCACTATTCCTAAATATATCCTACCCGTCCCTTAGCCTACATTATAACCTTAAAAGTCCTAACTGATCCTAGATTTGGCTAACTTGAATTAGTGGAGATCTACACTACGGGCAAGCTTATGGTACGACCACGGGATGCATATGAATTCTTTGTGAGAGTGAGTGAATTTGTTCAAGTGAGTGATGTCCTTAAATTATGTTCAAAAGCATATTTGAATGTGTGGACTAGTTATATTCACTCTTTTGTTGTTGGTGAGGGAACATGATCTTATGAACGATTGGTAATATTATAAACTTTCTTGTTGGGTAGGTGCGTGAATTGAGAGGGCTTGGTAGTTTCAAGTTGACTCTTAAGGTTGGATGGTTGCAATTAGGTTGTTGGTATAATTGATTAAATTGTTATACTTGGGCATGTTTAAAGAAGGGAAAGAATGTGAAATTGTGTATGTTCATACTTGGTTGTCGGTATCGATCATAGTCAAGGGGTAAGGTCTGTGATTGAAAAGTAAAATACTCCTTGATAATGAACCTTGTACTTTTGAAGGGTAGTAGATTGTCTCATTGCTCGAGGACGAGCAAGAGTCTAAGTATGGGGTGTTGATATTTAGCTTAAAGTGTATATATTTCTATGTATATCGCCTCATTTTTACTTTTGTTTCGTGAGTTTTAGATGTTAAATATGATGATTTATATTAATTTGAAGTGTTTTTATGTTTAGGAATGATTCGGGATCAATTGGGGGCGAAACGCGCGAAATTAGAGCCAAAACGGACGAAACCGGGAAATCGGCGATTTTGGGTGCCACAGGTAGCGCCCAGCCCCACCTGTGGTGCTGTGGGCAGTAGCTAAATATGGGGCAGCGCCCTGGTGGGCTCCCGGCACTAGCCAGGGCTCCGGTGACGAGAATTTTGTCCTACTTTGCCCGGGACACGGCTATTTCGGCCCTAAACTTACCCAACACGTATAAAAGCAAGTATAAGCTTATTTTTGAAGTATCTAACATATTTTGAAGGGGAATTCACGTGGAGGAATACACACCACGCTTGAAGGAGGATTCTACGTAGTTTTTCTTCTCTTCTCTTCTCTTCTTTTAGTTTCATAGTTTATTAGTTCTAGAGTTTTGGGTGCTACATAAACGTTGTAGTTTGAAGTTTGAATTGTTCCTATTATTTTATCATATTGGTTTATTTATTCAATCTTGCACTTAATTACTTGATTGCTTGATCACCAATTGAATACTACCTACGAATCTAGGATTGAACTCGGGAGAGGGAATTCTAGATTGCATATAAGATTGGGTAGAGCAAGATCTTAACCCTTCAGGGGAGTGGATTTGTCGTTAGGATAGGAATATACCTATTCGCCTTGCTTGGTTATTACACGGAAATTATTAATGCGTTCTTTTTAATCCTAATTTCATAGGAATATAGGTGTTAGGTTAGCTTGAATAGGCGAGTTGTACTTCGGGAGAAGGCTACAAGCAATATTAACCTCGTCAATCAATAAACTAGATAAACTAATTAGACAATTTAGGTGAAAAACTCAACGGGATTGTTAGCTAACCCATAGCTCTAGAATATTCACTCACATTGAATTCGTCTTTAAGCTTGTCGTTGTTTTCTTTAATCTCTTAATTTGTTATTCTGGATTAATTTTAGTTAAATATTCATACTTTAATATTCGCTTGAATAGATTAATTGTCTGGGTTTAATTTAGTTGATAGTTAATTACAAGTCCCTGTGGGTATGATATCTGGACTTACAATCCTATATTACTTGTCGACTACGTATACTTGTGTGTGCGTTTGGGACCAACAGCTTGTGACTCACGGTTCCGGATTTTGGGAAGTGTTGCATGTAATTGGCAAACTTGTTTACTTATATATATCGAGCGGCATTTTTACTTTTATATTGTAATCTTGAAGCTTAGTTGGTTCTTATTATTCTTTACTTTCAAATTATTTTAATGATAATAGGCTTACCTAATCGTAGCGATTAGGTACCGTCACGACGTCTTTCGAAGGAAAAAGCGGGTCGTGAAAGAAGGGAAAAAGAGAGCACAATCATAAATTAAAATAGTCATAGTAAATATAATATCTCATGTTATGGTTCTACATCAGAAGATTAATTAAGACAATATAATATATATATTAAATTATTACCAATCATGTATTTTAACTCCATTCAAACTAAAACCATCTGATTTTACCTCCCAATAGCAATCCCTGTGTATCGACTGGACCTTTCTTTATACATTTATATCCATTATTAAACACATCAAAACTGGTTTGTTTTGGATACCATCAAAAATGACAAAAGAAAAGAGTACTCCATTTCAAATTCTCATGAAATCTCCAACTATAACTTTGGCCAACACTAATGTTATGATATCCAAGATTGTTTTCTTTAGATTGACAATGAACTGTTAATGGGATATCGTTATTTGGTAGAGAATTTAATATCGAAACTAAGAATTTCGGGTAAAAAAAATCTTGATTCTGTTAGATGAAAAGATAACAAAAACACAATGAAGAATGTTTTGATCAGCGAATAGCTCATTTTTTTAGAAAAATATTTTTAGTATTTTTTTTAACCTGCAATATTGCAGGAATAGAATTGGATATATTTATATACATACATGGGACTATGAGATAGTAAATGAATAAAAATCTTTAGAGATTATGATAATCCACGTTTAGATTACAGTGATCAACCACTAATCAATTTAGCAATGTCTATAAGAATTACTTTTACTCTTTTACTCCCAAGGTCTTTATTGATATTTTCTTAATTAAATAGAAGTACTTATTAGGCGTTTGGACAATATTTCGCCGAAACTGGAAAAAAAATATATTCGTTGAAGGTGACTGAAATAAGGATGTTGAGATGGATGTATGGGCATATCAGGCTAGATAGAATTAGAAATGAAGTTATTCGGGACAAGGTCGGTGTGGCCCCTGTGGAGAACAAGATGCGGGAGGCGAGAGTTAGATGGTTCGGACATGTGAAGAGGAGAGGCATAGATGCGCCGGTGAGGAGGTGTGAGAGGTTGGTCCTAGAGAGCCTAAGGAGAGGTAGAGGCACGCCGAAGAAGCAGTGGGGAGAGGTGATTAGGCAAGATATGACGTTTCTCCGGCTTACTGAGTACATGACCATGGATATGAATGTGTGGATGTTGAAAATTAAGGTTGAGGGTTCGGACAGGTAGTCGAGCGTTGTCCTTGTCTGTAATAGTAGCTTAGTATATGATTTAGTGTTATTTGTGTATTCTAGTATCCCTTGACTTTTATGATTACTTGTTGTTACTTCGTGTCGGCTTTCTGATTGCGGTACCTAGTGCATTTAGTTTGATATTTTTGCTTCGATTTTCTAATTGATATGCTTGATGTTAACCTTCCTTCTACCTATGCTAAGTTGAGGGTCTTGCGGAAAGAGCCTCTTTGCCTTCTTGAAGGTAGAGTTAGGTCTGCATCCACACTACCCTCCCGGGACTCTTCTAATGAGATTACACTGGGTTTGTTATTGTTCGTGTTGTTCAATTTCCTTGTGAAGGCCATAGATACCCAATTATATTTAGCTTTAAATCCAATTATTCGCTCAAATAATTTTATTTTCATGAGAAAAAAACTATCCATTTAAATAGACTTTTACGAAATATTAAAGAAAATTATTTAAAACTAGCTTCAGTTTTAGGAAAGCGGGTTGGATAATTGGGTTGTGGGTCTGGACTAGTGTTGGGTTTAAGTAGGTTCATGGGCTGAGGCTGTGGGCTGAGATCTGAGGCCCAACTTTGTTTCGTTTTGTTATTCTTCTTTTTTCCTTTTTCTATATTTTAATTCTTTCTTTTCTTTTAAAATCAAATCAAGAGGTGTTTAACATGATGTAACTTTTAATTATTTAATTACTACAAAATTAGAGAGGAGACATCTAAACGAAATGTTAAAATTGCCGAAATCCAACAAAGGAGGAAATGAATTAGAAGCTATATATCAAAACAAAAATTGGAAAATGCAGGGAAAATGTTGGAAAAAAACATTACTTGGAAGAAAACAATTTTTTCAGAAGAAAACCATTACAAAAGATATTTTCGATGAGAATTTTGTTACTTAAATAAAAAATATGAAGATATAGAACACATTGCAAGTTGTATATAAATTTAAATTACAGTAATTGATGAAAATCTTTTTAAAGATCGTTACTATAGAAAATTAAATATAGTAAAAGTTTTTCAACCCTTTCCTTCATGAAATTCTCTAATTCTGACTATAAATCAGCTGTTGTAAGGGGAAAAAATCATATTCGCCAATTTTCACATGAATCTTGAGAAAATTTGATTAGCATTTGGTAGTTCACCATTCGCTCGTGTTACCTTTACCTACCATAAGTACAAGAAAACCATATTAAAACATTTATCTTGTTATAAATAGTATATTATTTACGATGAACGTCTATATTTTAGAGGATTTGTTATTTGGTGACTAAGTTACTCTTTCCCTAAAAGTATAGGGGTCTTATTCCATTGTAATTTATCCCAAACAGATAAGAATTCTTTCTCTCTACTTTTCTATGCAATACTCTTCTTCTTCTTTTATTGTTTCATAACACGTTATCAACACAAGACTTTAACCAGTTGAGTAGAAGCTTTGCGATTGAGCATAATGATTGTTAATTGTTCCATGAACTTCCTTCGTGATTAATTTCTGGATTTAAGGTAAGTATTTTACTTTATTTTTCTCTTTTAAATTTTTCAAATTCTATAATTTGATTTTAAATACAAACAAAGACAATAAACTTTAATTATAACTCTAATAGAGTTTGCAATAAATTATAACCACCCGAAATGGTAAAATTTCTATGCCTTGCCATGATCAAATTCATGTATGATTGTGGGCAAAGAAGTGAAAACCCATCTCACTGAATTTGCTTCATTCTCATTACCTTAAGAGAAAGTGATAGAAATATGTGATAAGTTTGAAAGAAGGCAAAATTATTATCGTGAAGGTATCAATGGATGTGGACATGGCAATAGATGAAATTATAATCGTCGTCATTGTGATAATGAGAATAATAAAGATTCTCAAAATAATCTTTCACTCTGTGAAAGTAATATTTGTCATCGATTTAACATGAGATTTTGTAAAGCACATACTATGGTCCATTCATGATGTGAATGTGACAACATCTGATTTATGAATACATATTCATTCTTGAAGAATATGAAAGTGCAAGTGGAAGTGGATATAACACACTAGTCTCTAGAAAAAGGTTTGAGATGAAATAAGAAAATAATTTTATTATTATGGCATGAATGGTCATTGATCACGTACCTATTGTGATTATGCCAAAATATTATGGCAATGTGATTATCCCAGGGCAAAAGTAATAGAAGAAATATATCTTGCCTATAATGATTTTGACCATGGCCATAATGGTATAACTTTCTCCTTGAAAGAGATATTCACCATATGGAAATTAATTACAAAATTAATTGAAAGCTCTAGAAGAGCTAGTTATACTACTTTGGAGGGAAAAAATTGATTATCAATAATGTATGGTGTCGTAGCAAGTCTCAAAGAAACTTATTGAGTTTCTAAAGTATTCGGGAAAACGATTGTTTATACTGAGACTATAAATAAAGGAAAGATTTAATATCTTCTATTACTACAACTTGTAGCGGGGTAATATGTATGTGAAAAGCCACAAGCTTTATTCTCCAGTTTATACTACATAAACAAAAGAAAGCCACAATAACGTAGATGTTGATATAAAAACCTATATCATAATAAACTTGGAGTTTATTCATAATTGCACACGTCATGGTGTAATCCTAAGGTTTATCAATATTGACAATTTATCCAGTTGGCATAATTGGTTCAGCCATATTAATTTGAGTATGATGTACAAAAATAAAAGAGAATTCACATGGGTAAATATTAAAGAACTAGGAAGTTCTGTATGGATTCTCTTATGATGTTTATCCCATTAATTAATTGACCAACTAAAATTAGGATTGAATCTCATGAATGCTGAAAATATTAAAGGTGAATATGGACTCTGAGAAAAAAGTTATTTATATCAGTTTGATGTACATTATATACGAAAGTATATTATATTCTCCTCTCACAAGTGGTTCAAAGTCAGGAACCAAATAATTCCATCTTATTATTATTGATGTGCGGTGTATATTTTTATTAACACCATAATGCACAAAGGTGGGTTCTCAAAATTGAGGGAAAAACTTAGTTTTTCTAACATGAGAGGGAGACAAAATAAACAGTTGAGAAAATGTTACGTGGAATGAACTATCATTTGTACCTCCAGATCCTTGAAACTAATATGAACTTGAAGTTCATAAAAGGATAATTCATCTGCAATACAAAGCATGCTAGACGCATTTGTTGACCCAAAGAAAGTTACTATATTCTCACTGCAAATGTTCTTATTAGAATAAGCCCTAGAAGGACAAAATCTATGGTACACTTAAAGCGTATAGACAAATCGGTTTCAAATAAAATTTGTAATAAAGAAGATGAGCAAACGATCAAAATGATCATAATAACGAGGCAAGTGATATAGAAGATCACATGGCATAACATTTCATAAAATCTCAGGAGAGGTTCAGGTACATGAAAATATGAATGGAGAGATCTCTATGTTATGTCTTTATGAAAAAAAATATTGGAACTGTTAAAATTTTTCGTCAACGACATCTATCATAGCGCTAAGTATAGATGAGGACCTCAAGTCTGTCAAATACAGACACAAAATATTGGCCAAATACAAGAGACACAATTCAAATAGAATTGGTTTCATATGAAAGACATGTTGTTTTGGACATGTAGTTCAAACACTTGAAAGTATAAAGTCAATTACGAGTGCAATCACTTTTATCTATCTTATATGTCTAGCATGACATAAAAATTTGATATGCATATAAAGTCCATTCATATGGCTTATATGTCTTATATGACTTAACTTATATGGTAATCCTTGAAGGATGTAAATTGCTTAAAGCATATAGAATTCTTGGTCATGAAGTACCACATCCTAAGTGTAATTTGTGCACATTTGTATCTTGCTATATCTATAAGCATAATAATGTGATAGCGAGAATTTTCAAGGTGCAACATATTCATTTGAGTTAATATGTGTGATTTATTCACCAAATATCTGTCGACGTCAACCTCCAAGATGCTAGTGCACAAGATTGAGATGTGAAGGCTCAAGGATGTGAATTGATGCTCTCATCAGGGCGAGTTAATACACGTTGTACTCTTTTCCCTTGCAAGATTTTGTCCCAATGGATTTTCCCTGCAAGGTTTTTCATGAGGCAACCAAAAGGCGTATTATTAGATATGTGTACTCTTTTTCCTTCTCTAGAATTTTTTTCCCGCTGGATTTTATTTTAGTTAAGGTTTTAATGAGGCATAGTATCTATTGAATAGACATTCATGGAGGAGTATTATAAATAGTATTTTATTTATGGTGAATGTGTAGGTTTTAAAGAGATTTTACTTGGTGGCTAAGTCACTCTTTCTCTATAAATAGAGGAGTCCTATTCTATTGTAATTTATCCCAAATTAATAAGAATTCTTAGTCTCTACTTTTCTCTCTAATACTCTTCTTCTTCTTTTATTGTTTCATAACATATCTAATTGTCACAACCCCAACTACGAAGCCGGTTGTGATGGCGCCTATCATGATACTAGGCTAGCCAATCCACCGGGAAAATAACATAAGGACTTTCCCTTAAATTCGAAACTATTCGATATTCCACAAAATTCTTCCGGTTAAGCAGTCTAAAGCAACAAAACAAATAAAATAGTTTATACACTGCCCCAAAATCTGGAGTCAACCGCCATGAGCATTTACAAACAATACCACGTACTACTATTTCCTTACTACAACCAGTTCTAGGAAATGATTTCAAATAACAGGAAAAGAAGGGAAAGAGGGCATGCTGTGGGCCCCAAACAGCTACCTCAAAATCCCGAACAAAACTCCAAGAGAATGTGAAAATAGCTAGCGCTCAAATCTAGCACCTGAATCTGCACACAAGGTGTAGGGAGTAATGTAAGTATGCTAACTCAGCAGTAATGAAAGTAAATAATGTCTAAGGCAACGAAACACGTAAAAGCAGTCATAAAATACATAGAGAATGAACTCCTTCTTTCGGAAAACACAAATACGACGCCTTACAACATTTAAAAATCAATCTCAGTAAACTATCATTTGAAATGTGCCTTCTCATAAATTCCATAGAAAACAAGGTAATTTAATATAGAAATGATAGAAATCATAGATAGCCTCTCGGGCAAAAACATATTTCATAAATCGCCCCCCGGGCATAACATCCCTCAGAATCAGTCACTCAGCATGCCTCACCATCACTCTGTATCATCCCATCGGGCAACCTCACAGTCACTCATGCCTCCCAATCACTCGGCACTCGCACTCAGTAGGTACCTGCGCTCACTGGGGGTGTGTACAGACTCTGGAGGGCTCCTACAGCCCAAGTGCTAATATCAAGCCATCTCTTGGCATAATCACTCAGGTTCTCGGCCTCTCTCATATCATAAACAATGTAACATGATGCGGTGTGCATCCCGATCCCATAGCATCCTCACAACATAGGCCATCGGCCACACTCAGTCAGAAATCCCTCAAAAAGCCACTCGGGCTATCAGTAAAACGGGGTACTCAATCCAAAATATTATTTTATATCTCAAAATGGTGTAAATAAGACTGAGTTTCGAAATCAGTTATACATAATATGGCTGAGTGTAAATCATAAGTCAACACAGTGAGGAATAGCAGTAAAAGCCCCCAAGGCGTCCAAATACATGGCACGAGGCCCAAATGCGGCATTCCGCGAAAACATAGTAATAATCTTTAAGACATAAAATATCATATGATTTAGAATCAAATACGCAACTCAATAGTTGCCACATGATGGACCAAGTCACAATCCCCTATCAGTGCATGCCATACACTCGTCATTCAGCATGTGCGCCACTCCAAAAATAGTGAGAGAATACGAAGTCCAGGGTTTCATACCCTCGGGACAAGATTTACAATCATTACTTACCTCAAACCATCCCAAATACTAATTTGCGATGCTATTGCCTCTCGAAACGGCTCCCGATCGCTCCGAATCTAACCAAAACCAGATTAATATCATCAATATATGCTAAAGGAACAAAGCCCACTCGAAAATTATCAAATTTAACCAAAATTCCTGAAATTGGCCAAACCCGACCCCCGGGCCCACGTCTCGGAATTCTATAAAAGTTACATCACAATAATCCTCATCCTTTCCCGAGTCTATACATATAAAATGCATCGAAATCCAACCACAAATGACCCTTCAATTCCTCAATTTTAAGTCTCAAATTCCCAAGCCCTAAACCACCAATTTATACCATTAAATTCCACTAATTCCATGCTTAATCCGTCAAATATCAACATAGAATCGAGTTTTAGGTCCAAGAAACTTACCTCCACGGAAATCCCTCGAAATCCCTCTTCAATTTTCTCCCAAAAGCCTCAGCCTGCATGAAAATATGATGAAAATACCTACAATTCGCGAAGGCAAGTATTTATATCCTCTGCCCAGCGAAAACCGCATCTGCGGCCTTTTCCTCTCACCTGTGGGCCCGCACCTGCGGTCCCAGGTGCGCACCTGCGAATTCCCACTTAACAGACCACTTCCACACCTGCGCTCCATTTACCGTATCTGCGGACTCACAGGTGCGGCCCAAACTTTCGCTTCTGCGGTTCCTTCCCAGCTCCCCTATTTTCGCAGCGGTGATGGCAGACCCGCACCTGCGGTGACCGCACCTGCGACCACCCGTCCGCATCTACGGGAACACAGAACAGAAAACACCACCAAACTCTAATGCCAAAAATCTCATATGTCAACCATCCGAACTCATCCCGAGGCCCCCGGGACCTCAACCAATAGCACCCCTAAGTCCTATATGATCACCCGAACATAGTCGAACCCTCGGAACACCCAAAACCACATCTAAACGCCAAATAAATCCATAATTCGAGCCTAAGGATTTCTAACTTCCGAAATTCGCCAACGATGTCGAAACCAATTAAAACACGCCTGAATGACCTGAAAATTTGCACACACATCCAAAATGACACTACGAACCTGTCCCAACTTCCAGAATTCCATTTCGACCCCGATAGCTAATTTTCCACTGCCGACCAGAAATTGCCAAAAGATAAATTTCGCTAATTCAAGCCTAATTCTACTCCGGACCTCCGAATAACATTCCGAACAAACTCCTAAGTCCCAAATCACCTAACGAAGCTATCTGAGCCACCAAACCCTAATTCCGAGATCGTTTACCTAATAGTCAACCTCCGGTTGACTTTTCTAACCATAAGACCAACTTAAGAGACTAAGTGTCTCATCTCTCACCACGACCACTCCGAACCCGAACCAACCGACTCAACACGACAAAATTAGGCTAAACAACACATAATAAAGCAGAAGCAGGGGAAACAGGGCTAAATCTTATGGAACGACCGGCCGGGTCGTTACACTAATTTAATCAAAAAAGAAAATCACTAAAACTCAACCAATTCTTATTTGAGTAAAATGAATATTAAGTAGGTGTTTGGACATAAAAATTATATTTTTTTTTAAAAAAAGTAGTATTTGGAGTTAAGTTGAAAAATAGCATTTGAAATTTGAAATTATGTTTGAATATGCATTTCACTTGAAAAAATATTGCAGTTTTGTGAGTGGAGAAAAAAGTTCTGAAAATTTTGAAAAAGTGGTAATTCAAATTTTTGGTTTTCTGAAAAACTTATTTTTAAAAAAAAATTCAAAAACTTGCAAATTATGGACAACCACATTTTTAAAAAAAATTTAAAAGGAAAAAAAATTTATGGACAAACGGACCTAAGAAACTATGCTCACTTGTAGTACAAAGAATGTGGTGGTCTAAGTGAACGTGCTTAAAAAATAGTTGACATGTGCGTAAGTTAGATCTGACCTTTTCGTTAATAGGGGTGTCAAATGGGCGGGTTAAGTTAATTTTGGGCGAGTTAAAATTTATTTGGGCTGAGATAGGCTGGGTCAAGATGTGCAAAATTTAAGTCATGGCCTAACCCGCTCAACTCTTACCAAGCTTTAATTAATTTGTATTATTTTTTTATGAATTGTTTAACTATCAAATAAGATTTTTTTTCTTTTGTTATTATCATATAGAACACATCAAACAAAAAAGAATTATTTTTAAGATATTTTATCAGAATTACTCATGGATCAATTTGGGCTAAAAAGTTAACTCAATTTTAGAGTAGAAATGGCATGGGATAGCCACTTTTAAACATGATATTTCGTTTTTATCCAGTATTTTTAATGCATAATAGCCACTACTCTATTAAAATAAATACGAAAATACGTTATTACTCTTTCTTCATGAGTGTTGTGTAAATATTAAGGACATGCATGGTGTCCTTAACATTTACACTGCACACATGAAGTTAAGGACATCGTGTCCTTAACATTTACACTGCACATACGAAGTTAAGGACATGATGTCCTAAAGTTTAACAATGGACGGTGCAAATCAGGACACTTTTCCCTTAATAATTACACATCATTCATGAAGTTAAGGACACGATGTCCTTAATATTTACACAATACTCATAAATTTAAGTGCACTATGTCCTTAACATTTACACTTCACACATGAAGTTAAGGACACCATGTCCTTAACATTTAAACTGCACATATGAAGTTAAGGACATGAGGTCCTAAAGTTTAACAATAGAAGATGCAAATACAAGTTAGGGACATTATGTCCTTAACATTTACACTGCACACATGAAGTTAAGGACGCCATGTACTTAAAATTTACACTCCACATATGAAGTTAAGGACATGATGTCCTAAAGTTTAACAACAGAAGGTGCAAATACAGGACACCTTGTCCTTAATATTTACACAGCATTCATGAAATTAAGGAGACACCATGTCCTTAATATTACACAACACCCATATCTAGCACAACTGTATTTTCGTCCGGGCGGGTCAAAATTTATTAAGCACTGGCTAAAGAGTAAATATGTGATGACCCAAAAAGTCATATAAGTCAAAACTGTATTCTGGGGCCTTAAAAACCTCCTTTTATCTCACCTCATTTTTCGTGCATATCCCGGGCATATATTCAGGAAGCTTCTATGTGAAAAACTAAGAAAAATGCTAAATTTGGCCTTAATATTGAATTTAAGTTGACTTCGGTCAACATTTTGGGTAAACGGACCCGGACCCGTGATTTGGCAGTCCCGGAGGGTCCGTAGGAAAATATGGGACTTGGTCGTATGCCCGGAATCGAATTCCGAGGTCCCAAGCCCGTGAAATGAATTTTTGAAAGAAATTGTTTTACTGAAAATATAAAAGTTTTTGGAAATTTGGTTATATTTGAAATTTATGGTATTGGGCCCGTATTTTGGTTCCGGATCCCGGTAAAGATTCAATATGATATTTGAATTGCGTCTGTAAGATTTGGTAAGAAACAGAGGTCATTTGACGTGATTTGAACCCGTATTTGTAAAATTTGAAACTTCGAAAGTTTTGAGATTTTTCTTCGGTTTCTATGCTAAATTCGTTGTTTAAGATGTTATTTTGGCGATTTTATCGCACGAATAAGTCCGTAGGATGTTTTTGAGGTTGTGTACACATTTGGTTTGGAGCCCCGAGGGCTCGGGTGAGTTTCATATAGGCGTTGGAGTGTTTTTGGACTTAGAAAATATGGTGTAATAACTGGTTTCTGGTGTCTGGTAAAATACCCTGTGCGAACGCATGGTAACCCATGCAAACATATTGACCAAACGGGAAGGGCATGGTATTTACTCTATGCAAACGCATAGAGTGGTACGCGAAAGCATAGCCTAGCAAGGGCTGGACTGTGCGAACGCGGGTGAAATAGTCGAACGCATAGCCTTAGGGGAGGAGCTGGGGGCTGGGTAGTCTTAACCATGTGCTAACGCGGCTCAGGGATCGCAAACGCATAGGCCAGTGAAGTCAAGCCTATGCGAACGCATTGCCCTGGTCGCGAATGCATAGGGTATATTTTTCCTTGTCTTTTTAAAACAGTAGCAAGTCGGGATTTTAGCCATTTCTTCACATTTTCAAAACCAAGGTAGCTTAGGGGCAATTTTGAAGAGGGATTTCACCACAAAACTATAGGTATGTGTTCTTGGACTCATTTTCTTCAATTTCCATTAACACCCATTAGATTTCTAGGCTTAAATCTTGTTTTTCAAGGGTAGAAATTAGGGATTTTTGGAGGAATAGGGATTTTAAAATTTGGGAATTTGGACCTCGATTTGGGGCCGGATTTCGAAACTAATTATATATTCGGGCTCGTTGGTGAATGGGTGATCGGATTTTGGTCCGAACCTCGTGTTTTGACCAAGCGGGTCCGGGGTTGATTTTTGACTTTTTGGGAAGAATGATGTAAAACCTATAATTAAGCGTTGGGATGGAATTGTTTGGCATTTATTGATGTTATTGAGTTGAATATGTCTAGGGAAAGCGGTAATCGAGGCTTGAGTTTGGTTGTGAAATTTAAGGTAAGTGTTTGACTTAACCTTAGCTTGAGGGAATAGGTGTTGTGTCCTATTTTCTATGTGTAAGTATCGTGTTCAACATATAGGTGAGGTGACGGGTACCTATACGTTGGTGTCAAGCATGCCCGTGATTCGAATATTATGATTTATGTTGTTTTTCGTTAACTAATACTTGAGTGTCACTTTATTGTTATCCATCTTGGTGGAAATTCCTTGATATTTAATAGTCTTGAGTATTAGTTTCAGTCGAAGATTTTTATGTGAAGTTATGCACTAAGTGAGATTGGATATAGTTGTTGACTCCCTTGCCGGGATGGTATTAATTCTATTGTTGACTCCCTTGTCGGGAGGTTATGATTTATTTATGTTTACTCCGTTATATTGTTCCTTGTTGGATTGCTATCATCGATGTGTTTGGGCGAGGAAGAGTGTAAAAGCACGAAGGGTGATGTCGTGTGTGAGATTTTGAGTGAATGTTAATGCACGAAGGGTGATGTCGTGCCAATATTGTGATTTGTAAAAGCATGAAGGGTGATGTCGTGCCATGATATGAGAGATAATGCACGAAGGATAATGTCGTGCCATGATATTGTGAGGTAAAAGCACGAAGGGTGGTGCCGTGCCGAATATATTGATTCTGATGGTGAGGACGAGAGTAAAAGCACGAAGGGTGATGTCGTGCACTTGTTTTCGTATTACTGTTCCGTTGCTTAAATTGATATCTAAATTGTGCCTTATCTCATTACTTTCATTATTTGATATTTCCTCCCCTAAACATGTTCCCCTTTTCCCTTATGCTTACTGTCTATTCCTCGTTGTATTATTTTCTCCGTATATTGTTAAACTGCACAGGTTGACTTTGGTTGTCGTGTCCTAGCCTCGTCACTACTTCACCGAGGTTAGGCTCGGCACTTACTCAGTACATAGGCTCGGTTGTACTGATTCTACACTCTGCACTTTTGTGCAGATCCCGGTGTAGGACCTTACGGACCGTAGATCGAGGTTTCTGCCTTCAGTCCAGTGGAGACTCAGAGGTAGTCTTGCAGGCGTCCGCAGGCCTTGACGTCCCTTCCTACTTCTTTTGTATTTTGTTCTAGATATTTCAGAAACAGATGTACTTATTTCATTCAGACCGTTATATGTATTATTCGTAGATAGTCCGTGAGCTTGTGACTCCAAAATTCTGAGATTGGTTTGTGAAAATTCTTAAAGGCATACATTGAGTTTATATACCTTGCTCTATTTTGCACTTCTATCTATGTTAGTGTTGTCTTTTCGTGTGATAATTGGTAATAATAAAGGAATAAGAAAATTAAATATTTACGTTGGCTTGCCTAGCGGGTTCAACGTTAGGTGCCATCACGGTCCCGACGGTGGGAAATTCGGGTCGTGACAGGTTGGTATCAGAGCACTAGGTTCTTAGGTCTCACAAATTCACGGACAAGCTTGGTAGAGTCTGAGGGATCGGTATGGAGACGTCTGTGCTTCTCCCCCAAAGGCTGCAGAGTTTAGGAATAACTTCACATCTATTCTTCTCTGTCGTGCGATTTGAATTCTAAATGCTAACTGAATTTCTATTCTATTCTTTCGCAGATGGCGAGAACACGTGCTTCTTCATCCACTGATCAGAAGCTCGAGTCTCCAGTTGTAGCTCCTACGAGGGTCCGAGGACGAGGACGAGGCTGTGCTAGAGGTCGGGCAGGGGCAGAACTAAGCCCAGAGCAGCAGCCCCAGTGGTGGAGCCTCAGGTAGAGTTTGCTGATGAGGTTCCTGCCCAGACAGTCCCTGTCGGGCCAGCTCATGTCCCCGAGGGGTTCATTGCCACCCTAGTACTCCAGGATGCTCTGGTCCGTCTAGTGGGCCTCATGGAGAGTGTCTCTCAAGCAAGTTTGCTTCCTGCAGCACCAGCTGTCTCTCAGGCTGGGGGAGGAGCCCCGACTCCCGATACTTGCATCCGGAGCAGTTGGCTCCTCAGTTTTAGACTCCAGTAGCTCAGCCAGCTGGGGTAGTTCATCCGGGTATTATGGCTCAGACCGGTGATGGAGCAGCTATGTCTTCTAATGCTTTGTGGAGGTTGGACAGGTTCACCAAGCTTTTTACTACTACTTATAGCANATGGGGTCGACTTTGCTACCTTTCGTCTGTCAGGTCCCGTCAAGACTTGGTGGAGAGACTATTGTTTGGCCAGACCAGTTGGATCACCGGCCTTGACTTGGGCCCAGTTCACTCAGCTATTTCTGGAGAAGTTTCTTCCTATCACTCAGAGGGAGGATATACGGAGGCAGTTTGAGCGTCTTTAGCAGGGCTCTATGACTGTCACTCAATACGAGACCAGATTTGTTACTGATCACGCTCACACATGTCTTGTAGAAGACTAAGCGGGCGTTGCAAATATAATCCTGGGGTATTATGCCCAGAGTCGATCCCACAGGGAATTGACGTATCAAGCAGGCTGTTAAACTACTACTCAGCTGTCACCTGATGTTATTTAAATTACTAATACTAAGGATTAAAAGTACAGATTAGCTATACTAAGGTATAAACAATTGTAATAAAATCTAAGGTTATAGTTTCCCCCGCTG